>QKWP01001762.1:35628-79443 GCA_003550325.1 Gigaspora rosea | reverse complement strand
GTACGCGTATTTTGATCTGCTGAACAAGGTTACTTATGTCACTTTGATCGATTTGCTTAGTAAAATTTAGACTTTACTATGTAGCGATTATAATCGATCATTTTATAAGTTACCACTGATTTTTTTTTGCATTGTTTATAACATATTTATTTATTGTCTACAGCATATTTATTTATTTATTTTACTTGTTAGAGTTTTGTATTCGAAAATAAGCTACCCCTTTGTTGTGCTTTAAATTACTTAAAATAGTAAATAACCCAAAAATAAGCTACCCACGGTTTTTTTTTGTTAAAAATCGGCAAAAAAAGGTAGCTTATTTTCGGAAACATACGGTAACCAGTGATCCAATTTTGATGTTTTTGGTACTAACTGTCTCATTAAGAGGAATCGAATGGTACCAAAATTATTAAATTTGGGCTACTGGTTGGCAAGATCATTCGATGTTTATAAAATTCACATAAATGGGATTTTCTTGTGTTCTAGTGATTGGAATTCAACGATTGTGGTACTATTCGATCTGTCTCATCGAGACAAATCGAATGGTACCAAAATTGTTGAATTTGGACCACTGGATCACAAGTTATTGCAAAATTTGTTAAAATTTTCCGGGGTCGCAGATTTGTGCAGATCTGCACCTTATTTATTTTCCCAATGTAAATGAAGCTTCAATAAAAACAAATGTTCTAAGTACTCAGAAATCGATAAGACATGTCAAAAATTTAAAAAAAATGAATGAGAAGTAAATATCTAATAAGAAAACAACATGCAAAAAAACAACCTGGTTTTTAAGGGTATACCTTTTCATCATATAATTAATTTTACTTTTATGCTTTAAAGCTATCGTATTATTTGGTTCAATTTCTAGCAATCTAGTTAATTCTTTAAATGCATTATCTATCTATTTAATAATTTAAAATAACAAAAATTTCTACAAGTTAGTGATTAATTCATTATACTTTTTTATTATATAATTAATTTTACTTCTATACCTTAAAGCTATTATATTATCATATTATCTAGTTAAATTTCTAGCAATTTAGTTAAACCTTTAAATGTGTTATTTAGCTATTTAATAATTTAAAATATAATAATTTTTCAAGTTAGCAATTAATTTGTTACTACCTTTTTCATTATATAATTATTTTATTTCTATACCTTAAAGCTATTGTATTATCAGGCTCAATTTCTAGCAATCAAGTTAAATCTTTGAATACATTATTTCTCTACTTAATAATTTAAAATATAATAATTTCTCCAAGTTAGTAATTAATTTGTTATACTTTTTCATTATATAATTAATTTTACTTTTATATTTGTAATCTAGTTAAATCTTCAGATGCATTATCCAAGTTAGCAATTGATTCATTATGCTTTTCATCATATAATACACTAAAAGTCCACTTGAAACTATGTTAATAAACAGTAATTTGTCTTTAATATCTTATGCAGTTGGCTCATTAAGAAAGGTATTAAATCCAATCTCCCATTGCTATAGGTTAAAATCAATTCAGATCTTTTTTTATTAAGGAACAAAAGTAATTTATGCCAATTTATGTACGTACAGTACATATATGTAATAAATCGTGTATATAATCTAAAAAAGACCCAATTACACAAATTGGCTAATATGTGTATACCTACCCAAGCTTTGTTTGCAAAGAGTCTTTCATAGTATTATAAATGAGTTAATTTTTTTAAAAAAAAATTTACTTAATTAAATAAAATTGTCCAATCGCGAAAAAGCTATTCTATATACAATATGTATAAAATAGTTACCTGGGTAATTGATTTGAATTTGCTCATTGCACAGACGCGTAAAATATATGTTGTTGTTGCACCAAAGGAGCAAATATAGGTACGTGGCATTACAAACAGAAAATACCACAACTACATTTTTGATAATTTTGATATAAATATATCAAAAACGTAATTTTGGTTATTAATGGGTATAGAAATGTAAGTTCTTCGCTTTGCTCTGGACAATAAGGTAATATTGAAGAAATGAAATTAATAAACAATTAGGACATAGTGATAGTAGTAATATAGTTTTACAATGCAAAACTCTAAAACATATTTAAAAAGTATGTTAATAGAAGTTTGAACAATGGATAATGATAAGAAAGCTGTATGTGATTATATTAAAGAGAAAAAAGCTTATTAAACAGCCTTATTAGTAAAAAAGCTATTTTAAAAAATTTAATGAAAGTTTTAAATAGTGGGGCAAATTTTCTTACTTATTTAGAAAAACAATGGGCTAGAAACTTTTTATATAGTTGGTGTTTAGTGGACAAATGAGAGCAGCGAAGACTCTTGAAATTTCTCTTAAAAAACTTTCTACTACAAATAATCATCTTGAGAGAATGAATAAATATTTAAAGAATAATCAGCTAAAATGATTTCAAAGAAATAATCACTTTCTAAGAGCCAATATACTTTATATTGTACTTGTATATGAAGTTATATCTAATATATTAATTTTAAGAAATCTTGCTGAAAGTCTTGAGTACGAGAAAGCAAAATGATGCCAAGAGTTTAATATAATAGATCCTCCTAATTGTAAACTTCTTGCACAAGAATTTTTACAAGTTGTTTATCTAGTTCCAAGTTCAAAATGTAAAGAATCTGCAAATAGATTATTTCAAATAAAAAAGTATTAATATACAAAGTAGACAAAGAAATAGAGAAGATTATGTTTAGGTTGAATCTGAAACTATGCCCAATCTTGTTTATACTACCTGTATATATAGTGAACCAACAGATATTTGTTGTCAATGTTCTGATTTTCTTCAAAAAGGAATTATGTACAAGCATCTGTGTACTGCTGCACTTTATATTGATAATCTTCATCAACAAGATCAACATGCATATAATTTTAGAATATGTGTATTTTGATCTGCTAAGTAAGTTTACTTAATTTGTGATCCATATACCAAATAGTGAAAATTTATAGTAATATATGAGAAAATTAATTATTGTTTATTAAATTTTTGGAATTTGGCATTATCAGAGCAATAGCAAATTTTTTTACTAAGCTAACCTTTCTTCACCACTAGACGAAAATTGTAGAGCACATTCTTGTAATTCAAATAGTGGTCAAATCATTAAAATTGGCCTAGTAGATCACAAGATATCGTTAAAAAACATTTCGCAAACATATCCCTTAGATTGTAACACAGGCAAATTTGTCTGCGTATTTTAAAATTTTTAATAAAATTTTAAATATTGATTTTAGCCATATCTTTTCTAAGTAAAAAATATTCTTTAAGTTTTGTTTTAGTAACTTTGTTATAAAATTTTTTTAAAATCATTAGAAAACTTTAATATAATAAATGTTTAAAGTTCTTGTATTGGCATTTTTACTATTAAAATTTTTCTTTAGATTTTTTTCAAATTTTATATGTTCCCGTCTATAAAAAAAATCTTTACTTCTAATACAAGTCTTAATTTTTACAAGTAAATCATTAAAGTTGCAATAATGAAAGTTGTCATCCTTTATATAAACTACAATATTGTCTTAAGAACTATAGTTCTAAAACTAAAACTAAATAAGATCGCAGAAAAATTGTAATAAAATTTTTTAAAAAAATTTTTTCTTAAAATTATCTATTTTTAGCTTATATGTAACTATAATTTATTTTCTTATAATATAAAAACTAATTTTGCAAAAAAGTAATCCTTATTTTCAAATATAATTGTACAAAGTTTTATTTAATTATTTTAGTATTTTAAAAAAGTAAATCAGAGCTAAAAAAGTGCAAAAACGCAGGCAAATTTGCCTGTGTTCTACTACAATCTAAGGGATAGAGTTTCTATATAAACAAAATATTGTTTACATAGAAACTCTATATGGTCGCAAAATGTTTTTTAATGATATCTTGTAATCTACTGGGCCGATTTTAATGATTTTACCACTATTAGAATCGCAAAAATGTGCTCTACAACTTTCGTTTAGTGAAGAAGAAAGGTTAGATTAGTAAAAAAAATTTGCTATTGCTCTGGTAACACCAGATTCCAGAAATTTGATAAACAATAATTGATTTTTCCTAATTTTACTATATATGGGGAACGCTTAAAGCCGAGTCCATCATGAATTTAAATTAACGTTAAGGTTAGAATCAGTTTAAAGCCTATAGGAACTAAAGTTAAAAGGCTTTATATATAAAATCGTCTTTCTGACATTTTTTCTTAATAGGCCAAAAAAGGTTTAAACTTTTGTTTCTTGTATTTCTTGCATTTTTTACTTTTTTTGCTTCTTCGGAATGATCTGTATAAACAAAAACTTGCGATTTTGATTGGTTATACGAAACGGAAGATCTCATAATGGACCTGACTTTAAGTGATCCCTATATATGGTAATATATGCAGCCACTAATTGGTATATGAATCATGAATTAAGTGACTTTAATTAATTTACTTAGTAAAATTTAGACTTTACTATAGCAACTTTCATCGATCATGAAAGGGATAGCTTATTTTCAGGTCGAAAGCATTTTTATGTTTTTAGAGAGATAGCTTATTTTAGGAAATAGCTTATTTTTAGCAATATATAGTACTTTGAGCACTTGAGCAAAGTTGTTTGGCATGCAATTTTACTTGTATTAAAGTCAAACAATATTTTCTTGGCTATTTACTAAATAAAAAATAGTGTTAAAGTTAGAAAAAAAAATTTTTTTAAAAAATTTTTTTTTAAAAAATTTATTCTAATTTTGACTTCATTTTTTATCTAGTAAATAACCAAAGAAATGCATTTTAATTTTAAATACAAATAAAATTGCATGCCAAACAACTTTGCTTAAGTGCCCAAAGTAGATTATCTTGATAAAAAAGAGGTTTTATATTGAAACCCCAAAAAATTTAACTTTAGTATATAGGTAATCTAATTCTGTTGCCTAAGAAAAATTGTTTAGAAACATACCCTATGGCAAGAAGGAACACCAACCTGGCTGCTAGAGTTGTACTAGAGGAAAAGGACCTATGTGGGTACCAAGAAAAGAAAGTCCATTAGCATATAAAGCCGAGCAGACCAATCTTTCCGAGCCAACTGGCTTGGTAGTTTGGGAGTGATCGGTATAAAGTTGGAGGTGTCGGATGTAAGTACTAGGATCAGAATGAACCTTGCAAGGGCAAACGAAACTGACTGACCAACAAGAAGTGGAAGCATAGAGATGTGTATGTGTCAAAGCCCAACGGAGCTCTGGGTGCACCCATATGGGAGTCTTAGAACATTAAGAGGATCTGGAACCACTAGTAACAGGTATAGCTAGTATAAGTGCATGTAGTGGTAGATCGGGTTGGCTGAGCCTCATAATGCCATCCAACTATATCAGGGACTGGAAGCTTCGACGAAACATGCCTGGGTACTCATTACCATAGTGGAGAGTACAGTCATTCGCACATTTCTGAATTTGGAACATTAACTTCTGGGTCCTCAAGTCGCAGAAAAATCGGCTAGTTGCGGCAGCATACAGACTTGAGATACTTACCCAATATAGTAGAGGCAGCTGCATGGCTTGAAATACGAATTCCTGAGAAGTACGCTAGTAAAGAACTAGGTATACCAATTTGGAAGCAGAAAGCATCTACCTGGAACCACATACACCAAATTGGAAGTGATGATATTAGGAAATGTGAGTAAAGTGATAGACATATGAATACTAACGGTCGGTTGGGGAAAGGTGACGTCCAAAACTAGTCTGGCTATACAAATGGGAGTATGGTAGGCTCTGGTAGGTTTAGGTTATGGATAAAATAGTCCAAGTCTCGGCACTTAGTAGATAGTATAATAGTTGTAAGCAATATATTGTAAAGATTAATATACACTCAATAAAGTCCAGAGGTATGACCTTAACATTAAAAAAAAAAAAGTAAAGTTGTTTAGGACATGATTTTACATATACTTATTGTTTTAAAATTGTTAAATATTTGTTTTTAGCAAAGTTATATTTTTGTTTTGTACAAAATCAACAAAATTTTAACACAATTTTTAAGCTTAATTTTTTCTTCTCCCCTTGTTCTATATTTCTGAATATTTTAATTTTAAGTTAATATATAAGGGAAGTGATATCATAGCTTCAAAGTTTATAGTAATTTTATATGTTTTTTTTTATAAATTTATATATAACAAAAAACTCAATTAAAAGGTGTAGCGACATAGAGAAGCTATCTAGTTGTTGCTCCAAGCAACAGATTTAGAGTCAAATCCCACTGGAAACAAATTAAAAAATAGGCCTGTATTATAGTAACTTTGTTTATTGCTCGGTTGGGTATATTACTTGTAACCTTGGTACTACTAACTTGAATAGAAGCATCAGCACAGTTGTGTAAATTTACAAAGACAAATTCAAGGGACCGGAACAATTGAAACCTGTTTGGCAAGTTCTGAGCAAGGAAGTAAAAAAGATCTTTTAACAGTACTACAGAAGACCGGAATTTTGACTAGAGACTGAAAAACTGGACAAAAAAAACTTTATGGCAAGAGGAAGGCACCAACCTGGCCACTGGAGTTGTACTGAAGAAAAAGAACCTATGTTTTGGAATTAGGTACCAAGAAAAGGGAGTTAATCAGGTGCATAAAGCCAGGCTAACCAATCCTTTCGGGCTAACTGGTTTGGTAGTTTGGGAGGATCGATATAAGGTTGAAAAGAAGATTGAATGTGAGTACTGGGGATCGGAATGAACCTGTAAGAGCAGACAAAACTCACTAGCTAGTGAGAAATGAAGCATGGGGGTGTGTACGTGTCAAGATCTAACGGGCTTTGAGTGTACCCATATAGGAGTTTTTGGATATTAAGAGGGGCTAGAACCACCAATATGGGCAGTGTTGTTACTCAGACCGGACTCAGACTGAACTCGGACTCAGACCGGACTCAAACTTGGACTCGAACAATTAAATTTGTCTGTCAGACAAATATCAAATTATCAAACCAAATTTGAATATTATATTTAAACATATATGTTATAATAACAATTAATAATTAAATAGTGTTGTCAAATAAAAGTATCAATACATAAATTTAACTGAATTCTAATCCATGGTGAAATAATTACAATGATATGCATCATATAGTACTGTATTTGTCTATTGTATGAGAATTTTTAACCAAAATCGCTTTAACAGGTTTTGTCTTGATTAAAGTGCATGACGATCACTATAAAAAAATGTCTTTTTTTATATTGTCTTTTAGAATTGCACTAAGGGGAGTAACAAAAATCAGGTGATTTTTTAGGGGGGGAGGGGGGTAAAAAAAGTTAAAATTATATATAAGAACCTGACTATTTATATATTAAGGAAGAGGGAGGGGGGTAGGCCTCTGATAAAAAATAATCAGGTGATTAATGACACTGCCCTAATTAAATATGTATATATTATGAAACTTACATAGGTTATTTACTATAGATGATTAGAATGTTGATTGAGGAATATTCTAATATCTAGATAATTTAAAATCTGATTGCTTATAAAATTTAATTGTACCGGTATACCGATATGAATCTGAGCTTGTCAGAATTCAATTGGTTTTTCTTAAACTTTTTTGATTTTTGAATGAGATTAAACAAATAAGACTGAATATTGACCTCTTGTTTAGGTTTTTCAAGTGATTTATACAGTACAATAATCTCAAACATAATAACAACAAGATGCCAGAGCAGCCACCTCAAAGTTCACTAACAATCGATATCAAAATCACAGTTGTCGCAGCATATAATTAATTAATTAATTGATTGATTGGATACTGCGGCAATGACAATGATTATTAGTGAAGTTTGTGACCTGATTTTAAAATTAGTGTGGCATGTGATAAATTTTGTAGTAATTAGATCATAGAGATTTCATTATTCCACAACACTGTTTCACTCTGATGTATTATAATTATCGAAATTACAGGTAATAAAAAGGTTTTTTATAATATCTTATACTGCCTGAAAATTTTAACGAAAACTATTATCAATGATCACAAAATTCATCATGTGTACTACTTATTTCAAATTAGCTAAATTCAATATAAAATATAATTATCTATATCGGAATTATTCAACATTTCTAAATGACTTTCCATATAAATTCCAAAAGTGTAATTTCGAATTTTGATCAAATTAAGCTTAATTCTGGTCATTATTTAAGCAATGTTTTTAAACGTTATACAATTTATTATCCATTCCTGGTTTAGCATAACTGCAGTGCGCAGCTACTTATTACATAATAAATAGCACTTAATTCTTAATGAAAACTCGGATATTGAACAATGTCTGAGTCTGAATATGTCCAAGTCCAAAATATTTTATTTGGACATTGTCTGAGTTACAATCCAGTAATTCGAACACAACTCGGACTCTGATATCGAACAATGTCCGAAAATGTCTGAGTCTGACAAATATAACTCAGACATTCAAAATGTACAACACTGAATACAGATATAGCTGGTACAAATGCAAGTAGTGGTAACAGGGTCTTTCTGAGCCTTATAATGCCATCCAACTATATCTATATCAGCAAATTTATAATAGCGTAATCTTACGTAAGATTTTATAAACTGTAATATAAGCAAAATATTACGTAATATATTTCAAAATATTTCGAAATATCAAATTTTCGAAATATTACGTAAGTAATTTCGAAATATTTCAAAATATGTTACGAAATATTTCGAACTCTTTCAAAATATTTTAGGACTAGAAAACCAAAATGGATCAGTAAATCTGTAACCTGGATTGCACATTAGACTGATTTTTCGAAATAGTTCGAAATAGTTTGATGATGTTCAAATTCTGTACTACAAGATCAGATTAGATCTTTTGTTTATAATTAAATCTTCTATTTTGGTTTTTTTACACTTTTGTTTTTCATTTTTGTTTTTATTTGTTTTTTTTTATTTTTTTTTATTTATTTATTTTTTAATTTTTTTATTTATTTTTATTTCGGCACTTTACAAGAAAAACAACCACTTTTCGAAACCTTGTGCATACCAACTTCGACTTCTGACACTTTTAAGAACACACCTCTAGCAATTTCTAAATTTTTAAGAATGTTTCTTTAGAGAAATAGATGCAAGTTTTTGCAAGTTTTTACAAGTTCTTACAAGGTTTCGCTTCATTTATTTTTTTGTTTCGTGTTTTTTGTTTTTGTTTTTTTAGTTTATTTTTAAAATTTTTTTTATTCATTTATTTTATTTTAGCACTTTGCAAGAAAAACAAACAACTATTCGAAATCTTGCACATGCTAACTACAACTTTCGCTACTTTCAAGAACACATACCAGCAATTTCTAAATTTTCAAGAATGCTTTTTTAGAGAAATAGGCGCAAGTTTTTGCAAGTTCTTGCAAGGTTTCGTTTCATTTATTTTTTCGTTACATGCTTTTTGTTTTTGTTTTTTTGGTTTATTTTTAAAATTTTTTCATTAATTTATTTTATTTCGGCACTTTGCAAGAAAACAAAACTTTTTGAAACATTGTGCATGCCAACTATGACTTCTGACACCCAGCAATTTCTAAATTTTCAAGAACACTTCTTTAGAGAAATGGGCGCAAGTTTTTGCAAGTTTTTGCTAATTTTTGCAAGTTTTTGCAAGTTCTTGCAAGGTTTCGCTTCATTTTTTTTTGTTTCGTGTTTTTTGTTTTTGTTTTTTTTTGTTTATTTTTAAATTGGTTTTATTTATTTATTTTATTTTAGCACTTTGTGAAAAAAACAACAACTTTTCGAAACCTTGCGCATGCCAGCTACGACTTCTGACATTTTCAAACACGATAGAAAACAAAGAAGCAAAAATAATATATCGGCGAATTATATATATGTAATCTTACATAAAATATTACGGCCTGTAATATTACGAAAATTTTACGATTGATGCAGTAGATTACATAATATATTACACTATATTACGGTAATATTACGGTTATTATTTTGAAATAATTTGAAATATATTGCAAATAAAAAAATACAAATTATCCTCCCCTACAGGAGTCGCGTACTCATGCAGATTAATAAACTAATACGTGCAGGATGTAATATTTTGATATTTTCGCATTGTTTCGCAATATTTCGCAAATTTTTAAAATTTTTTAAAAAATAAATAAACGATATACATATTCATATAATTATGCTTTTTTACAGGTTTTCGCAATATTTCGCATGGTTTCGATTTAATATAAAATTTTATATTTTTTTATTTATTATTATATTTTAATTATATTTAAAAATTTTTAAACGATATTACATATTTATTATATTATATTTTAATTATTATACATTCTTTACAGTATTATTTTTACATTATTACATATTATTTTAAATACTTTTGCACTTTGTCGCATCTAATTCTATTAATATACAAAAAACTACTCTAAATACTTATTTTCGCTCACCCTACAGTTAGCTATAAAAAAATCAACTATTATATTTCTAATATTTGCTCATATTTGCTTATATTTGCTTATATTCACTCATATTTACTTATATTCGCTTATATTCATTTATATTTGATTATATTCACTTATATTCGCTACTTCTTGCAAAGTGCTTAAAAAGTTAGAATTAGTGTTTTTATAAAGTGCTAGAAAAGTTAGGTCATTTTCTTGTAAAGTTCTGAAAGAAGTAAGGAATAAATAAAATAAAATAAAATTAAAAAAAATAAGTAAAAAAACAAACAAAAAACAAAACTGAAAAATAACAAAAATAACAAAAATGAAAAAAATAACCAATTATATTTGCTTATATTCGCTCATATTCGCTTATATTTGATTATATTTATTTATATTCATGACTTCTTGCAAAGTGCCAGAGACTTAGAATTGGTTTTTGTAAAGTGCTAAAAAGTCAAGTTGTTCTCTTGCAAAGTTCCGAAAGAAGTAAAGGATAAATAAAGTAAAATAAAATTAAAAAAATAAGTAAAAAAAAAGCAACCAAACAAAAAACAAAAATGTAAGTAAACTAAATAAAAAAATAAACGAAGCCCCAAATCTCCATTTCTCTGAAGTTTATGATTTTGCAATTCAGAAATCGTCGAAGGTTTTCGCAAAGTGCCAGAATAAAATAAATTAATAAAAATAAAAAAAAACAAACAAAAAACATGAAACAAAAAAATAAATAAAGTGAAACCTTGCAAAAACTTGCAAAAACTTGTTGAAAACTTGCATTCTTAAATTTAGAAATTGCTAAAAAAATTAGTTGTGCATTCTTGCAAAGTGTCAAAAGTCTGAGTTGGCTTGTGCAAAGTGCCGAAAAGTTGTTGGATTTCTTGCAAAGTGCCAGTGGTAAAGTGTAAAAATAAAATAAAAAAAGTTAAAAAATAAAAAAAAATAAAAATAAAAAAAACAAAACAAAACTAAAAAAAATAAAATCAAACCAAAAAAAAACAAAAGAAAAATGAGAAAATAATGTAAAATTGATAGAAGATCTAAATTATAAACAAAAAAAAATAAACAAAGATCTAATCTGATCTTGTAGTACAATCATCAAAAATTATCGAAACATTTCAAAAATATTAGTCAAACGCGTCCTTGATATAATTCAGGTTACAAATCTACTGATCCAGCTTGACAGTCCTAAAATATTTTGAATATATTCAAAATATTAAAAAAAAAAGAAAAAGAAAAAAAAGAAGAGAAAGAAAAAAAAAAAAAAAAAAAAAAAAAAAAAAAAGAGAAAAAAAAAAAAAAAAAAAAAAAAAAAAAAAAAAAAGAGAAAAAAAAAAAGAGAGAGAAAAAAAAAAGAGAAAAAAAAAGAGAGAAGAAGGGTAAAAAGAAGAGAGAATAAAAATAGGTCGAAACGGCCCTTTTTTTTTTTTAGAAAATAGTTTGTTTTTTTTTTTAAGTTTTTTGGCACATTTTGTGGAATATATTTTTATGATCCTTGGTAGCTTACAAATCAAATGGGCTTAAGTGATTTTGAACTTTTTTTTTTTTTACGCAGTGATTTTGGTTGAAATTTTTGTGACAGGTCAAAACACTTTGTAATTGTTAAAGATTTGTTAATCGTTATATAACGTTACAATTAAAAAGTAAAAAAAACAAAATAGAAGATCTAATTATAAACAAAAGATCTAATCTGATCTTGTAGTACAGAATTTAAACATCGTTAAACTATTTTGAACTATTTCGATAAATCAGTCTAATGCTACAGATTTACTGATCCAGCTTGGTTTTCTAGTTTCGTAATATATTTTGAAATATTTCGAAATTACTTTCGTAATATTTCGAAAATTTGATATTTCGAAATATTTTGAAATATTTCAAAATATATTACATAATATTTTGCTTATATTACAGTTCGTAAGACTTTACGTAAGGTTATGCTATTATAAATTTTTGATATAGGGAGAGTCAAAAAAATATAATACAATTTTTTTAGGAAAAATCGTCTAAAAACTAATACAGTGGTCCAAATTTAATGGTTTTGATACCATTCGATTCGTCTCAGTGAGAGGAGTCGAATAGTACCAATTTCATTTCATTTGGATCACTGGATCAATAGTTATTGGCCAAATACCATTGGTCATATCTTTTTTTATAAAATTACTATATAACTAATAGTTTTTTGTGAATATCTTTCGATCCAGTAATCCAAACGACATGATTTTGGTGCCATTGGATTCATCTCACTGAGACGAATCGAATGGTACCTAAATCATCCAAATCGGATTACTGTGTCAGAAAATATTCAAGTTTTTGTAAAAATTATATATAATTATACAGATTTTAAAAATTTTTTTATATAGTTGGGGTCAAGCGCTACTATGTGAAGGTATATAACATTATTTATGGATGCTCCCTAATAAATAAAAAAATAAAAATTTTATATTAAATTGCAAAACCGTGTAAAATATTGTGAAAACCTGTAAAAAAGCATGATTATGTGAATATATATATTGTTTATTTATTTTTTAAAAAATTTGTAAATTTGTAAAAATTTGTGAAACAATGTAAAAATATCAAAATATTTACCTCCTGCATGCATTAGTTCATTGATCTGCATGAGTACGTGACCCCTGTAGGGCAGATCATTTGCATTTTTTTATTTGGTCTATTTCGCAATATTTCGCAATATATTTTGAAATATTTCGAAATAATAACCGTAATATTACTGTAATATAATGTAATATATTATGTAATATACTGTACTATGTTAATCGTAAGATTTTTGTAATATTACGGGCCATAATATCTTACGTAAGATTATGTATATATAATTTACTGATACTAGTTAATACAAAATATACTTTATTCTGAATTTTTACTTAAATTTTTGTCTCATCTACTATATTTATTCTTTTTTTTTTAAACTCTTGGAACATTTGCTCTTTTATAATATTATTTATATTTTATTAAATGATTTTTAACTGGTTGTACAGTATTAAGCATTTACTCAACTAATTGCTCAAAATTTATTCAGTTTAGATTAATTAACTGATTATAGCTAGAGTTGTTAATAAAGCACTCTAGTTAATAATAAAACATATAATCCACTCTATATGTTTTATTAATATTTAAAGTACTTTATTAACAACTCTAATTATAGCTCACAAATTACTTGCAATATTTTGAAAATTATTTTAAAAAATTATTTGAACAATTTTAAAAAATTATTTTAAAATATTGTACAATATTTCACAATATTTTAACTTTTATAAACTATCGCGAAATATTTTAATAACTATTTTGCAATATTTGAAAATTATTTCAAAAAATTTTGAAATTATTTTAAAAAGATTTTGAAAATTATTTAAAAATTTTAAAATTTTTTATTTTAAAAGATTTTGTATTAATTAGAATTCTTTCAAAAAATTTTGGTTTGCAAATTTTTGAAATATTTCAAATATATTTTTTACTAATAGATATATTTTTGCTAATACTTTTACAACTTTTAATCTTAAACTGTAAGCAAATCCAGGCAAATTTGTCTAAAAAATTGCTATAAATATGCTTATAATTTATATTTTTTAACGGATAATATAAAATGCGCCTATGGTGTTTTACACTATAGGTAATAAATTTTTATTACTTTAGGGTTAGAGTGAAACCTGGAATGGGGCAGGGGGCATAGTTTATACCAAAATTTAGCAAGGAATTTTTTTTATTAGAGCCCCAAAGGTGGTTTCATAAGCAAACTTTAGAGATATGAATGTTTTTTTAAAAAATAAACAAAAAAACTGAAATTTTATGTTACACCTGATCTTAAATTTTGATTGGCTATTCTAATAGTTTTGTGTAACATAGTGTAGAACACCATAGGTGACCCATTTTTTAAAACTTAAAATATTTAATTAAAATTTTTTTTGATAATATTTAAAAATAAGAATTATATTATAGTAGTATTTAAGTTTATATTATAAGAAAAGTTTTAAATTGCTTATAAGCTAAAAATAAAAAATTTAAAAAAATTTTTAACCAAAAAATTATTTACTTTTTCTTTGTAAACTTTATAAATAGTAGTTCTAGCTTTTTGTTTTAATAAATATTGTAGTTTCATTAGCGAATTATATATACGTAATCTTACGTAAGATATTACGGCCCATAATATTACGCAAATCTTACGATTGCTACAGGTTATTACGTAATATATTATGTTATTTTATAGTAATATTACGGTTATTATTTCAAAATATTTCGAAATATATTGCGAAATATTGCGAAATAGACTAAAACAATGCAAATTACCCTCCTTTACAGGGGTCGTGTACTCATGCAGATCAATAAACTAATGCGTGCAGGAGGTAATAATTTGATATTTTTGCATTGTTTCGCAATATTTTGCAAATTTTCGCAAATTTTCAAAAATTTTTAAAAAATAAATAAACGATATACATATTCATATAATCATGCTTTTTTACATGTTTTTGCAATATTTCGCACGGTTTCTCAATTTAATATAAAATTTTTATTTTTTTATTTATTATTATATATTATATTTTACATTTATTAAATATATATTTTTAATTAATATTACATACTTTATTATATATTACGTATTATTTTTACATTATTACAAATATTTTAAACTACTTTCGCACTTTGTCGTATCTAATTCTATTACTATATACAAAACTAGCCCTACACACTTATTTTCACTCATCCCACAGTTAGCTATTATCTTCGCTTTTTTGTTTTCTATTGTTTTTGAAAGTGTCAGAAGTTGTTATTGAAATGCGCAAGGTTTCGAAAAGTTGTTGTTTTTCTCGCAAAGTGCCGAAATAAAATAAATTAATAAAAAAATTTAAAAATAAACCAAAAAAACAAAAACAAAAAGCACAAACCAAAAAAAAATTGAACCGAAACCTTGCAAGAACTTGCAAAAACTTGCAAAAATTAGCAAAAATTTGCAAAAACTTGCACCTATTTCTCTAAAGAAGCGTTTTTAAAAATTTAGAAATTGCTGGGGTGTGTTCTTGAAAATGTCAAAAGTTGTCGTTGGAATGCGCAAGGTTTCGAAAAGTTGTTGTTTTTCTTGCAAAGTGCCGAAATAAAATAAATTAATAAAAAAATTTAAAAATAAGCCAAAAAAACAAAAACAAAAAACACGAAACAAAAAAAAAAAGCAAAACCTTGCAAGAACTTGCAAAAACTTGCAAAACTTAGCAAAAACTTGCAACAACTTGCGCTCATTTCTCTAAAAAAGTGTTCTTGAAAATTTGGAAATTGCTGGGGGTGTGTTCTTGAAAGTGTTGAAAGTCGTAGTTGGTATGCGCAATGGTTCAAAAAGTTTTGTTTTCTCACAAAGTGCCAAAATAAAATAAATTAATAAAAAACTTTAAAAATAAACCAAAAAACAAAAACAAAAAACATGAAACGAAACCTTGCAAGAACTTGCAAGAACTTGCAAAAACTTGTGAAAACTTGCGAAAACTTGTGCTCATTTCTCTAAAGAACCGTTCATAAAAATTTAGAAATTGCTGGTATGTGTTCTTGAAAGTGTCGAAAGTCGTAGTTGGCATGCGCAAGGTTTCGAAAAGCTATTAGTTTTTCTCGCAAAGTGCCGAAATAAAATAAAATTAATAAAAAAAATTTTAAACTAAAAAAACAAAAACAAAAAACATGAAATGAAAAAATAAATGAAGCAAAACCTTGCAAGAACTTGCAAAAACTTGCGAAAACTTCCGCCCATTTCTCTAAAAAAGCATTCTTGAAAGTTTAGAAATTGCTGGGGTATGTTCTTGAAAGTGTCGGAAGCGTAATTGATATGTGCAAGGTTTCGAAAAGTTGGGTGTTTTTTTTGTAAAGTGCCGAAATAATAAAAAAATTAAAAAATAAATAAATAAAAAAAATGGAAAAAAAACAAACAAAAACAAAAAAACGAACAAAAAAAAAATAAAAAACAAAAAAGTGGAAAAAAAACAAAATAGAGGGTTTAATTATAAACAAAAGATCTAATTTGATCTTGTAGTACACAATTTAAACATCATCAAACTATTTC
This sequence comes from Gigaspora rosea, assembly GCA_003550325.1. Lineage (NCBI taxonomy): Eukaryota > Fungi > Glomeromycota > Glomeromycetes > Diversisporales > Gigasporaceae > Gigaspora > Gigaspora rosea. The sequence goes on along the minus strand of QKWP01001762.1, from coordinate 63,040 downwards.
GAACTATTTCGAAAAATCAGTCTAATGCACGATCCAGGTTACAGATCTACTGATCTAGCTTGGTTTCCTAGTCCTAAAATATTTTGAAAGAGTTCAAAATATTTCGTAACATATTTCGAAATATTTTGAAATTACTTCGTAATATTTCGAAAATTTGATATTCAAAATATTTCGAAATATATTACGTAATATTTTGCTTATATTACGGTTCATAAGATCTTATGTAAGATTATGCTATTATAAATTTGCTGATGCTTATAAAAAGAATTATAACTTTTATTATTGCAACTTTTGTAAAAATTAAAACTTGTATTAGAAATGAAATTTTTTTTTATAAATAGAAATATATAAAATTTAGAAATTTAAAAAAAAAATTTTATAGTAAAAATTTTAAAATAAAAACTTTAAACCTTTTATTGCTTTAAAGTTTATTAATAATTTTAAAAAATTTTTATAATAAAGTTTATAAAATATATTTTAAAAAAAAGTGAATCTATTTGTCACTAGCGGTAATAGTCACTGGAGTGTGATCAACCAATTAGATCAAAGGATTATATATAACATGAAAAATGCAAAAACTTTAATTTTTTTAAAAAATCACTTCTAATTTAAAATTTTGTCTNGTGAATCTATTTGTCACTAGCGGTAATAGTCACTGGAGTGTGATCAACCAATTAGATCAAAGGATTATATATAACATGAAAAATGCAAAAACTTTAATTTTTTTAAAAAATCACTTCTAATTTAAAATTTTGTCTATAAAACTACTTTTTTTTATACAAAAAAAAAATTTTTTGCAAAATTTTATTATATACAAAGCTATACCCGAACTCTAACTATAGCTTTAATTCTAACCCTAACAATAGTAAGTTTCGATGCTTTGTTTTTGTTTTAATCAAACATTACACAATCTAATTGGTCGATTATGCTCCGGTAACTGCTACCAGGACCTCGAAATATACATAAATAGGTCAGGTTAATTATAGAGTTACTAAAAAGGAAAGATCTGCAGAAAAAACTTCAAAATAAGCAAAAATAGTACTATAAATGGGGATCCGTTAAAGCCAGGTGCCATTACGTGACTGATAGCCAATCAAATTGTAAATTTTAATCGTCACGGATCAGCCCAACGAGACAAAACAAAGAAAAAAAGTGAAAAACACCAAAAATACAAGAAATGAGTGTCTAAACCTGTCTTGGAGCATTAATAAAAAATGTTAGAAAGGCAATTTTACTTAAGACATTCTAACCCTTACTCAATTTTAATTAAATAATACAAAAACATATAAAGGCACCTGGCTTTAACGGTCCTCTATAAATAGAAAAGATCTGCATAAAAACAAAAATAAGCAAACTCATACCTGACCTATCTATGTATATTTCAGGGTCCTCTGCCACCTCCAGTGACAAACACATTTTTTCTTTAAAAAAAGCATTTTATAAATAGAATATATTCCATATTTTTTAATAAAATTTTATTTTATTTAAAAAATGTAAATATTTCTAAAAAATCCAGACAAATTTGTCTGAATTATAATTTAAGGATAAAGTGTACATTAATCATTTTACATATAAAATCGATGGTTATTTTTTGTGTAACAGGTTATATAGTAAACACAACTCTGATTGGGTAATTACCTGTTTTAGAAATATTTTTACTATTTGTTTTTTTGTATTACCCAGGCAAATTCGAAGCCCCCAAGCAAATTTAGCTATATAAGAAAATATATTTTTTTAAAATAATACAATAGCTAATATGATAGCTAAAGATTTTACTACTATAAATAGAAGGTTTAATCTGTATATTGCCAAATTTTAGTAAAGATTGACAGTGATTTTAAAAGACTTTTATTAGTGGCGTATTTCAAATTTTGCTTGAAATTTCAATATACCACTAAAATCATATGATAAATGATCTACATACACTCTATCCTTAAGGCATAAAGTTTTTATATTCTACTATATCTTCAATAGTACCAGAGTCTTCTACTAGAGAGCAAACCTAAAAAAAGAAGTCTTTTTATCTATATTTTATTTTTCACAATATCCAAACAAAAACTCTTATTTCCAGTTATATACAAATACACTAACTATAAAGTTTTTATAAATTGATATTTGTAAAAAAGTTGGTACAAGGAATTGTTTTTTTTTTTTGGCAGTCCTGCTTTTATTGACTAAAGAATGCGCATGTTATTACATACAAAGGTCTTCAACTACTGCCTTTAACCCTTCTTTTTCTACAATAAAGACTTATCCGGCTACTATAAAGCAGTGTTGTCACTTGGACATTTTTTGGACATTTTGGACATTTTTTCAAATTAAAATTACTTAAAATTTTATTAAGATAATCTATTTTAATTTTTTCACCAATGAGTCCAGCACCTAAAAAAATATATAATTATATTTTTTTAAATTACTTTATTGATGAGGGTGTGGCGACATAGAGAAGCTGTCTGGTTGTCACCCCCCAAGCGACAGGTTTAGAGTTCAAATCCCACTAGAGACGAATTGGAAAATAGGCCTGTGTTATAGTAACATTTGTTCATCGATCGGTCGGGTATATTACCTGTAACCTTGGTACCATCATCTTGAATGGGAGCATCGGCGTAGTTGCGTAAGTTACACAGACAAATCCAAGAGACCGGAACAATTGAAACCCGTTTGGCAAGTCCCGAGCAAGAAGGTAAGGAAGATCTTACAACGGTACTACAGAAGACCAGAATTCCGGCTGAAGACCGAAGAACCGGACGGAAAAAGCTCTATGGCAAGAGAGGACACCAACCTGGCCGCCAGAGTCGTACCGGAGGAAAAGGACCTATGTTTCGGAATTAGGTACCAAGGAGAGGGAGTCCGTCAGGCACATAAAGCCGGGCCGACCAATCCTTCCGGGCTAACTGGCTTGGTAGTTTGGGAGGGATCGGTAAAGGTTGGAAGGAAGGTTGGATGTGAGTATTGGGGATTGGAATGAACCTTGCAAGGGCAGACGGAACTAATCGGCCAATAAGAAGCGGAAACATGGAGGCGTATACGTGTCAAGACCCAACGGAGCTCTGGGCGTACCTATATGGGAGTCTTTGGACGCTAAGAGGGTTTGGGACCACCAGTACGGATATATGCTAGTATAAGTGCATGTAGTGGTGATCGGGTTCTCCCTAGCCTCATGATGCTACCCAACTATATTCGGCATTGGAAGCATTTGCGAAACATGCCCAGATACCTCGCCACCATAGCAGGAAGTACAATCATTCGTACATCTCCAAATTCGGAACGTTAAATCCTGGGTCCTCAAGTCGCAGGAAACCGGCTGGTTGCGGCAGCATGCAGGCTTGAGATACTTACCCAATGTGGTAGAGGCAGCTGCATGGCTTGAGATACGAACCCCGAGAAGTACGCTAGTAAAAGACTTTCTGGGTAACACCAGATTTCGGGTACACCAAATTGGAAGCATTAAGCGCCTACCTGGCAACACATACCAAATTGGAAGTGATGAATTAGAAAATGTGAGCAAAGTGGCGGACATGTGAATGTGGATTGTTGGTTGTAAAGGGACGTACAAATCCAGGTCATCTATATAAATGGGAATACAGAAGGCTCTGGTGGGTTTTAGCCGTGGATAAAAGGTTTATAGCCTGAAGTTCTAGTCTCAATACTAGTATATAATATGTATGTATTTACGGCACTACCAAATGTCAATCTACTTAAGTATTAATAAAGTTTGGAGCAGGAGCTACACCCCTAATATTAAAAAAAAAAATTACTTTATTGATTAGTTAAACATAGGACATAGGCTTGGACGATTTTGGACAATCTTGGACGTTGGACAAAAAACATAGTATGGACATGTCCAAGTGACAACACTGCTATAAAGTGCCCAAATGCGATCTGCCGCAGCAACCTTTTTCCTATCCTTAGGCCTTTAACTCACTGAAGAAACTCTCTCGGGTCACTAGATGGTGGTCGCTAGCCTTGTCAAGATTGCGTTAAGTTTGTTTACCAACAAACAGGTCTATAAAGCCCAGACCATGTCAGTTTATAATTAGTTTGGACTAAGTTGATCAAAAGTATTTCGATCTTGTCCTACTGTTCTTTCTCCTTTGCTTTGTGCTTCGATTCTGCTACTCTTGAGATTTTCCTGCGTGAAATTTCCTTACGTGGTTTACTTTTTACTGTTTTTTCTCTTTTGTCTTTGTTCGAGATATCTTGATTTTTCTTACATTTATTAACCGCCTCACATTGGCACACCCAAATGATTTACTTGAACTCCCTTCTGAGCTCATATCTTTTCCTGGCATTTCGCAGTTCTATACTTTCATTGCTATTATTTAAAAGGATTCCTCTAATACAATTTATGCGGTTTTCTAACCTATTCCTTAATTTGTTATGCAGGCATATTTGCTTGCGAAAATTTTAAATTTTTAAATTTTTTAAATAAAACCTTAAATATTAATTTTAGCTATATAGTTTCTAAGTAAAAAATATAATATTAGTTCTGTTTTATCAACTTTATTATAAAATTTTTTTAGAATTATTAAAAAACTTTGGTGTAATAAAAGTTTAAAGTTTTTGTTTTAGAACTTTCACTATAGAAATTTTTCTTTAGGTTTTCTCAAATTTTATATGGGGGTGAGTCAGTAGGAAAGAGACAAATTTTTTCTAAATAAAAGTTTTCTTGACTTTAAGCTTAAATATCTTAACAACTATCTTAATAAAGTTAATAAATTTTTTTTATTTTATTTCATATATAATTTCAAGATTAAAATAAAAAAAATTTTAGCAAATTTGATTAAATAGTTGTCAAGATATTTTAGTTTAAAAATTAAAAAAATTTTACTAAAAATAATTTGTCCCTTTTCTACTGACTCACCCCCATATGTTCCCGTCTATAAAAAAAAATTTCACTTCTAATACAAGTCTTAATTTTTATAAGTAAATCATATAAAGTCAAATAATGAAAGTTGTTATCCTTTATATAAACTACAATATTGTATTAGAAACTATATTTTTAAAACCAATATTTAAAGAATTCGCCAAGATATTGTAAAATATTTTTTGGTTAAAAAATTTTTTTAAAATTAATATTTTCAGCTTATAAGCAACATAAACTTTTTGTCTTATAATATAAATTTAAATAATTCAAAAATATAATCCTTGTTATTAAATATTATAATACCAAATTTTATTTAAATATTTTAAATGATTAAAAAAATAGATTAGAGGTATATTTATAGTAATTATATAGGCAAATTTGTCTGCGAAGTAGTACAAACTAAGGGATTGTTTTTTGATAGTTCAATTAAGACCGCTTTTGTGCTTGCATTTTCCAATGTAGAGGCATCTTCATTTCTTTTCCTCTTTCTTTCTCTGGTAAAGAACCGTTCTTCTAAGGCATGATTCGCAGCTTTGAGCTCAATTTTCTTCCAGAGAATTTCGTATAGTTCGCATTTTGCTAAATGTTCCAAATCTTCTTTCTTACGAAAGCATGCTATACAGGTATTTATCGGATATATCGTCAGGTTCCTCTTGTGCAGTATGCTAAGAGTTAGCAGTAAGTCATTTAGACACTTTGTATCAAACACTCATTCCCCTACTTTGCAAACTTCTACATCTTGACCCTGCATTTTTTTTAAAATTCTGCCAGATTCCCTTCCAATCAATTTCTGACTCTATACTATTCTTATTTTCTAAATACTCTATACTACTAGTGTATAACCATTCTACACTATAATACAAATTTGTAATACTATCTATTAAACTTCTAATAGGGTATCTATTATGTACTGATTCCATTTAGGTACCACCCTTACCAATTTCGACCACTTGACATTCCAACTAATAACTTCTCCATCCTTACACCTTTCTTTTGCCAACTTATCCACTTGCTCATTAAAGTAAATGCCACTGTGCCCTTTTACTTTGATAAAGTTGGTATCTACCTCCTTATGCTTAATTAGACTTTCAATTATTGCAAGAATACTTCTATTCTTCAGCTTTGAAATTCTTGATGTTCTCTAATTACACAGCACTTTTTTGATCATACTGATTGCATTTGCACTGTCGGTATATATATTAATTTTGCACTTTTGTGGAATTACGAGCAGTGCAGTACCTATTGCCTCTAGTTTTGCTCTAGTCGATGATGGCCAGTCTCGTATTGCACCTGCAAAATGCACTAGAGTAACTGGATTAGCCTGATCCTGCTCGTTAAGTATGATCCATCCTATACTCATACTTCTTGGTTGAGTGCTATTTCCAAGCTCTTCTAATAAACCATCTGTGTAAATACCTAGATTCTGGAATATTGCTAGTTTTTGCACAATTTCCTTGAGCCTGACTCTAGAATCTTGCTTTACAATATACTTGTCAATTAGTGAATTTTCTACCGTCTCGACAAAAACTTTTACGTCAATGTTTGCTATTCTTGGGTCTTGGATTTGTGATCCAGTACGCGTGCTCAGGGAATTAACTGGAATTTCACAAAATGCTCTATTCTCCCTTTTCTTTTAACAACTCCTTTTTTTAAAGCTCTTCTACCTTCGCAGAACTTTTTTCTAATTAAACACATCCCATTATTGTTCTCTTCCCCTATTTGGCACCCTGTGTATTTTACTAGAGACTTATCATTTTCTTTACCATCGGTTCAGTACTTAATTTCCAAGACTTCTCCTTTTTTCCTTTTAATTTACCCTATCTCTGTCTTTTCTCTATTTGTACCGAAAAGGATCTATTTCAACTTTCTTTTGTCTCCAAAAACTTGTATCAAAGTAGGTTGGGTTGCCAAGCTGTTTCCACCCACTAATCTAAATTGGAACTTTACTTCTTTTAATTTAATGTTGTGTATTAGAAGCTCTTCTATCCTTTGAAACCATAATGATTTTTTTTCACACACCACTAAGGCCTCTAAGTTTTTGCAGTTGTGATCATGTCAACAATTGTATACCGTCCTGACTAATTAACTGCTCCACTATTATCCAATGATTACTTTTATTCTTCAAAAAACTTTTTCTTTCATTTATACTTAGGAGGGTCCAAATTTCTTTATTGCTTTTATTTGCGAGCTTCACCGCCTTTTCTAATTCTTTGCACTCTAGTTTTATTTTAATTGTTTTTGCTTCTTGCACTAACTTTGCATTAAAATTGAATCAAAACTACTACTCTTGCATCTATCAGTGTTCCAAGAAAGAATACATTCTGTACTTTTACTATCTAGCTGAGCCTGCCTAAGTCTAATCCAAGTTACTAACCCTACTGCTCCTGTGTTGTTTAATCTTTCGATTAAACTTGGTATTTGCTAAGCTAGTCTTGCTTGACAAATCGTTCTAAGCCCCACAAGATTATGATGATGCAGGATTCCATTTGCTGTAGAACTTGCCAACCCTGCTTTGTTTTTAATAAGCATTAACCACGGTCTATGCAAACGATCGCCTACTCGCTTGCTTACTATATGATATCTTAATTTATATTCTATTCTGGGATTAAAACCTTGTTGTTAATATATTGTAAATATCTGAGTGTAACTTTTTTCTTTTTTAAAATTCATATTAAGCTTTAAATTTCCTGCCTCACCAGTCTTAGACTACAGTTTTTGCCATTTTCTCGGAAACCCAGATGCCGAGAAACCTTGTTGGGTTATCTTTTTTTTTGCTCAGATTTCTGTTTTATCGCTAGAGCAAATTTTGCATTCTTTATTTGATGCTTGCTGATTTCTGTTAATCACTATCAATTCTGATTTGTTCTTGTTAATTCTAATGTTATTCAATTTGTAGAAGTCATCAGCCAACTCCAACATCTCCTCTAGCTCCTTTTTGGTCTTAGCAATCCAGGTTGTATCATCGGCGTAAGCCAAAACTGCTTGTTACCATTTTATATATTCAATTTTATTAGTATGCAAGTCTACAGGCCACTCTACCTCAACTTCGTACCTCTATTTTTTTCGCCTTTGAATCTCACACAAAAGAGGGTCGTAAAAGATATGCCAGACCAAAAGAGAAAGCACCTCTCCCTGGTCAATACCGTCACCAGCTATGACTTGTTTTGTATTACCGAAAGCAATTATAATTTCAAATTGTCTTTTGGAGAAAAGATTTATAACGTATTTGCAAAGATTTTCAGGTAACTTAATTCTTCTAAGGGCCAACTCTAAAGAATCCATGCTTACAGAATCGAAGGCCTTTTGCATATCTTGGAATAAGACCCATTCTTCTTCCTGGCCTCTTCTGTTATATAATTTAAAATATGTATAGGATCTTTTGTACTTTTTCCTGATAGACCCGCGAAATTTGAACCTTTCAGTATTTTTTTCCTTAAAGATTCTATCTAATCTTCGCATTAGAATCTTGTTTAAAACTTTTCTTACTGTTTTTAAAATGTATGATAGACCGAACATTATTCAAATTGAAATTTTATTCCTCTTTTTTCGGTATAGGATATAATAGGCCCAATTTACACTTTTGTGGTATTTTGCTACTTGCCAAACACTTGGACAAAAATTCAGTACAAAACTATGTTGTGTACTTTCTGAGATGCTTTAAAACAGGATATGTGATGCCTGATATTTTAGGAGCTGAGTTGTTGCGTGCTGTGGAAAGTGCCTGTTCCCATTCTTCTAAAGTAATTTCACTTAGTACTTGGTCGTACCATTCTTCTTTTATATCCTCTTTTGGTTTATATTGCTACTGCCATACTTGTTTTAAATTTCTAACATCAAAATTTATTTTTCTAAATTGTTCTTTAAAATGTATTTCCACTCGGTTAAGAACTTTTTTTTTTTCTGTATATAACTTAAAGTCATCCCCTACATCTTCACAAACTCTATCTATCTTAATTTTCTTGGTTAGCCTTTTTAAAATACTATTTAGCATTAATTTTTGATTCGTGACTATTCTGTCACACTTTTCTTTTATACTCTCCCTAATTATGGATTCTTCTAGTAGAATGTTTTTTTTGTTTTATACTTTCTTAACTAGTTTAGCTATAAGTTCCAAGTGTTTGTGAATTTCATCTGACTATGAATCAACCACGTTTTCAAAAATTAAGTCCTTTTCTAATTCCGTTTTGATTACTTTCAATATGCTCTCTAACTCTTCTTTGTCTTTATTATTTAATGATTGTCCTATATGTTTTTTACTTTTTCTATACAGTTTGTTTAGCCGTTTGAACAGTTTTCGCAGACTGTGAATTTGTTCTTCACCAGGTTTTATTGTTTTTGTTGTAGTGAAACGCTTCTTTGGTAGAATTTTGTTTGCTGCTGTTCTTATACTTGATTCTAACCAGTCCTATTTATTATCCAATTCTTTTTGAAGAACCAATTCTTCTGTTCTGGAACTTTTTTTGTTTGTTTTCTTCTGATTTTCTACTTTGGACTTTAAGATCTTGTCAGTTCTTTTTGCAAAAGTGATACAATTCTTTTCTTGAATTTTATTTGTATCAATACAAATTTTCTTGCTTTTTGCTTTCCATCTTTGAGCAATATTTTGGCTAGAAACATGAATTCTAGCAAACAACCAGGCAAGAACTATGTGTTGATCACTATTTGTATATAAGTTCATTTCCTGTATTTTGCACTTTGCTAAATTAACATACCAGTTGTGTAATAACCAAATGTAATCAATTTCTGAATCTTTGGTTAGACCTTTTTGTGTATTGTTACTAACATCTGTGTCTAAATGTGTGAATGTATTTTTGAAGCTTCTATCTAATAGCTTTTGTAATAGAATTTTCCTGTTAGGACCTGGGTTTGGTTTCTTGCTATTTAATGTACTGTTATTAGCCTCTATATTAAAGTCATCCATAATTAGGACCTTTGCTTTGCTAGACTTTTGTATATTCTCAACTCTATTAACTAAGTTCTTGCATATTTCTTTCTCCTGTTTTTTGTCGTTGGGCAGAATATAAATGATGAAAAGGTACCAGACTTCATTTTTGAATACCATATTTGCTTCAATCATGTAGGGTGACCATCTTAACACTCTCGCTATGTGCTTCTCAATTTTTTTGTGTATGATTATTGCTACGCCTGAGCCCTTCTTCTTATCTTCTTCAGCTAATGCCCAAAAACCCCTATAATTTTCATTCTTATTTATTAATTATTTACCTTTCTTTTCTTGAATGTTTGTTTCACACAATCTGACTATATCCACTTCTTTTAAACCTATCAAATCAACTAGGCTCTCTAACTTGGTTTTGTTTGTTTAATCCCATTAATGTTATAAAATACAAATGCCAAAAAATTGGTTGTTCTCTTCTCCTTTTTTTTCCAGCACCTGCTGCCTGTGCTGCTAATTTTCTTTAAGATGCCCACAGCTACTATTAGAAGTGATTTGGCCAGTCCTTGTCTTTTGCCCGTTCTCTATATAAGAATCTTTTTTTGTATAAATGGTTGCTTCTGTATGCTGAAAAAAATTTGAGCTCTTACGATTATTAAATCTATGTGACCCTTCTAGTCGTGTTAACCTACTCAAGATTTCCAATAGTAAGTCTTTGTTGTTAATATCAGTTTGTAATGCGGATATATCTTTTTTCGTACTTCTACTTTCTTTCTTACTTTCTATTTTTTTTATGAAGCAATTGTGTGAAATATTAGATTTCTCTTCTCGACTTTCTTCCATAATAGAATCATCTAGTTCTTCATGTATCCAACTAAGTGTTGAATTGAAATATTTAATTCTGTCTTTAAGTGCCTTTTGCTTGTTTTCCATAGTTTCAAATTTCACTAGAGCTGATTCTCTTTGATAACTATTTCTATTTTTAAAAATATAAACTATTTTGGCCTTGATATGTTTAAACTGTCTCTATAGGATTACTTCATTTGTAGTACGTGGTAGGCCAGAAAGTTTTGCCGTTATTTTCCTTCTAGATTTTAATACTTCTTTTTCATTCTCTTCAAGAGTCATATGAGTCAGCGATTCATTATTGCATGAAATTGTCCAAGTGCTTTGCAGCTATTTTTCTTTATTAGGAGATAAATATACTACGAGTTCAAGTTTAGCATAACCGGCTCTATTAATTGTGCGATACAAATTTTCTATTTGGCCAAAGTTATTAATGAATTTAAACAGATTGTCTGTTCTACCCTTTGCGGGCATGTCCCAAAAGGTGATTTTGGTTATTTTCAAATCTGTCTCCTTATCCATATCATGTTTAGGTTGAAAGATCTTTGTTATACTTTTTTCTGCATTTTCAGCATGTACGATACTTCTTTCCCTTTGTTTGACTTGATCATAGGCCCGTTTGTTTGTCCTGTTATACTTTCACAAGTAATTTTTTTTTTGTTAATTAACCTGGTGGTCATATCCTATTTTAATATATAGCAGCAAACTATATATGCAAATGTCTATTCACTACCGGCTTTTCAGTCTTACAATTAAAATAAAATTCGTCCAGTTACCATAGGCACTTATCCAAGACCTGCCAAAGTAAATTTCATCTTACTAGTAATGAGATATTTATATACCCCCGATTACTAGATCAACAGCTTGGATCTATAGCTAGTCATAACCACCTACTTTTCTTTCAAACTTCTTCCACCTAGATCTAGCAGAGATGTTAACTAACAATAACTGCATACAGAACAAACCAAAAAAAAATTTTTAAACACATATACGAAAGGGGATAAGAGGAACGACAAAAAAAGGGTAAATAAAAAAGGTGGAAACTATAAAAACTAAACAATAAACTAAAGTTAAACGGACAAGATAAAAAAAGCGAAAAAAAAGTCAATGGTTTAATATACATATCTTGAAGAAAAAAGAAAGCAAAACAAAACAAAATCTATAATTAACGATAAAAATTATATAATACTGCGCAAGGAAACGCCTCGTCAAAGTATTATATGTACATAAAAGAGAACAAAAGAACGTTCGGGAATTTAATTCTGCAGATCTGCCTACTCCACTATGCCACATCTCAATACACGTCCATTCCTGTTTACCACCTTGCATACCTTCTTCTCGATTAGAATAGAAACAACAATGCTGATCTTTTGGAGGAGTATGCTGAATTTCTCACTTTCTGTTAAAAATTACAGAAAAAATGCTTCAAGCGAGAATATGGTAGTGGGTATATGGTTGAATATATTCTTGCACCCAAAAAACCTTAGAGAGAGTGTTGAAAACTCATTTTTTTAGTTCACCGGCTAGCCAAGCTAGAATATTTTCATCGACAAAAGAAAACTTTCACCAGAATTTCTTGTACCAAGGGCACCCACTGCCAGTTATCTTGTACAACTGACGCTTCTGGTTTGCGTGTCGAATATATAAAGGAGTTCCCACACAAAACAAAAGGTTGACCTTTATAAAAACCAATATTAGTACACAGCTGCTTCGTCTTTTACTAAAAAACTTTTTGTTTTTCTTTTGTTCGGCAATTTGTACAAGTGATCATCGGAAAGAGTGATGATAAGCTTCTTGTATACTTTCACAAGTAATTGTTATTAAAAAGAAACCAAATAATAATAATATATTATTGCTTTGTAATTGTCCAGAGCAAAGCGGAGGTCACTCTGTTTTTATGTTAGTATTTGATACACAAGGTCACGTGAATTCCATCTGTTCGTTTTCAGTTTTCTGATTGGCTGCAAATCATGATCATTTGATTGATCTTTTATGCTCCAGACACACAATGCTATGCATTGCCTAGTAATAAAGAAATTAACTCGAATCTAGGTGAGTCTTGACCACTCTGGTAGGTTTAGGTCACAGATAAAATAGTCAGAGCTTCAATTTTTGCATATAGTTTATTAAATTTTATTCAAAGTAATTTGTTAAAGTACAGCTAGTTTCACAGAAGCAGCTGGTTAAATTATTAATAAAGATAAAAGCAGGACCTCACCTTAATACCAAAAAAAATAAAATAAAATAAAATAAAGAAATCAACTAAATATTTTAAAGCCTTTTTTATTCTTTTTGTTTCTTCTTTTTAAACTATAAAAAATAAACCTAATGTTTTGAATATAAATATATCTTGCTAATTTTATTAGCTTTTTTTAGCAATTATGTAATTTATTATAATGCTTTTTGTACAAGGCAGATCAATATACTGTACTAACTAGAGAATATTTAATCAGATACAATCAGATAACATCAAATTATAGTATTGAGCCTTTTTTTTCATAAAAAAGAGCTATATCTTTGTAAAAAGTTTCTTACACAAACATTTTTACTAGTTTTTTACTTCTCTTCTTTTTTGGTAATACCTATAATAAAAATGCAAAAAACCTTTCTTAGCCAAGTTCCGAATTACTTCAAATTATTTTGATAGCTTATAGATCGGGAAACTATTCTATTGAATTTTTTGTACCATCTTTGTACGTTAAGATGTAGTACGTATTATGTAACCTTCGGTCGATCCACCCCGTTATGCTTTATAAAGGTAATTTACCACACCTTCAATAAATTATCCGGTTACCGTAATTTACGATTGGTAATTTACCTTGACAACCTTGGATACAAGCAGTGTTGTACATGGGACAGTTGGGACATACGTTGGGACATTTTGGGACATTTTGGGACAATTTTATAAATTGAAATTACTTAAAATTTTATTAAGATAATCTAATTAAATTTTTTTAAAAATGAGTTCAGCCCCTAAAAAAATATATAATTATATATTTTTTTAAATTAATTTATTAATTATTAAGACTTGGGACATAGTTGGGACACTTGGGACGCTGGGACGTTGGGACGTTGGGACATGGCAAAAAAAGGCTGGGACAGTGAAAATGTACAACACTGGATACAAGTGATCCGGAAATCGTATGGGGTCCTGTACAAGCAACATCTGACTAATCACGCGATACAGATACATTATAAATAGGAAACGCAAACGTACATGTTTCGTAATATTCAAGATCGTTCAAGAATACAACTATAATTTTTTTTTACAAAAATGCCTGAAGAGAAAGTGGAAATTCGCCTAGACGCGGATGTATTTCATAAGCGCGCGAGACATTTCCTTTCAAATTTGAAGGTATGTAAAAAAAAAACACTTCGAAACGTGCAAATTTAAATTTCTCAATATAACGCAAGACATGTGGAGTAATTTCAAAAAAGCGCGTAAAATTTTCGTAATGCTTCAAACTTCAATTTCTTTTTTCATACAACCTTATTTTATGAAAAACACACTTTTTTTTAGTCATCGCCAAATAAGGAAGCAAGCGACGAACTTATTCAAGCTTTTCAAGGAGTAAATTCAATTCTTGTTGTAGTGGGAGAACTCAGGGAAGAATATCCATATCAAAAATCTACCGCGATTCAGGTGGTTATACTTTTTAGAAATCGCAATTATGATCTAACGGTCAACAAAGCATTAATACCTTGTTTATTAAAAGCAATGGCTCTTAGGCTATGAATTCAACGATACCCTAATCCTTTTTACTCCAGACAAAATTCACTTCATAGTAAAAGAAAAGAAAGGTACACTATATATCAAATAAGGCTTTCATATTGAATCTATGATCATTTACAAGTAAATTTCTATATTAGCTGAAGTCTTTGAGCAGCTGAAACAAGGAGATCGACAAGTTCCTTTTGAGATTCATAAGCGAAGTAAAGATTCATCACATAATCAAACGCTTTTTGAACAAATTATTTCGAAGATTTCGGAAGGAGAACAGGTGCGAATAGGTAGCTGTATTAATACGTAATTTTAATTAAATTGCTTACTATTATTATCAACAGAAGCGTGTTGGATTATTATTGAAAGATAAGATGTCAGGAAATTTCGTCCAAGAATGGCAAAATGTTTATAATAAATTTAACCAAAATTTTGAAGAAGTGGATATCACTTCAGGAATAGCTGCTATGTTAGCTGTAAAAGATGATGATGAACTGGTGCGTTATTTTTCAGTTTGTAGGATGTCTGCTTGTCATTTAAATAATAATTGATTCCTTTTAGAAAACTACACGCATGGCGTGCAAAATAAGTACTGCGATGATGTATCGGTTCATTAATGTGGTGTCTTCCGTTATTGACGAAGAAAAGGAAATAACGCATGAGCAATTATCGGAAGATATGGAAAATATGCTATATACTAAAGATGAAAAATGGCTTACAAGCCA
The DNA here is from genome assembly GCA_003550325.1 of Gigaspora rosea. Lineage (NCBI taxonomy): Eukaryota > Fungi > Glomeromycota > Glomeromycetes > Diversisporales > Gigasporaceae > Gigaspora > Gigaspora rosea. The sequence goes on along the minus strand of QKWP01001762.1, from coordinate 47,987 downwards.
AAAGAGTCTTCAAGATGTGCGAATAGTCTTATTTATGAATTTTATCGATTCTTATACTTGTTCTTACTTCAATATTTTTTGCACCATCTTTAGGTTGATTTTAGTCGGACAGACGTGTGTTATGCTCCAATCATACAAAGTGGTGGTGTTTACGATTTCAAACCTTCTGCCCAATCCAATACTGATAAGTTGCATGATGGAACGATTCTTTGTTCTCTGGGTGTTCGATACAAATCGTACTGTTCGAATATTGGCAGAACCATTTTGATAGATCCAACTAAGGTAGTTCATACTTACTAATTCAATTAAATTTTTAAATTTTTATTATGTTAATTCAGCATTTATTATCGTTAGGAACAAGAAAAAAATTATGAGTTTCTTTTGGATATACAACGACGCACCTTAGAATTATTGAAGGACGGACAAAAGATCGGTGATATATATTCAAGAGTAATGAATTTTGTTAAGAATAAACGTTCTGATCTTGCCGATAAATTTGTCAAAAGCCTTGGGCATGGAGTAAGCATTGATTTATAATGGCATGATATTAGTTAAATTAAGCAATAAAAATTATAATTTCCTTTTTAGATGGGAATTGAGTTCAGAGAGTCTGCATATAATGTTAACCAAAAGAATACCAAAGTTCTCAAAGCCGGCATGGTGTTAAATTTGTTTATTGGATTTTTAGACCTCGAAAATCCCAAAGCCTCAGATGAAAAGAGCAAGACGTAAGATATTAACACACATTTCTGCATTCGTTTTTGATTAATGCATCTAGTAAAAATGGTCATGTATTTTATAGTTATTCGCTATGGGTAATAGACACTGTCAAAGTCGGCAATAATTCATCTCAACTACTAACAGAGGGCAACAGGACACTAGATAGCATTTGCTTTTCTCTCAAAGTATGGGGTTTATCTCATGAACAGTAAAATATTTTCTTTATTGATTATTCAATGTCCACATATAAATTATTTAATGTCGATTGATTATCTTCAATGTCCACATGAACAATTAATTATTATAAGGATGATAACGAAAGTGATCATGAGGCGAAAGAAACTAAACCGCGTTCAAAGGCTTTGGAGAACAAAAGAAACACTACTAGAAAGAGTGCGGTGTTGAGAACCAAATTCCGAAGCGAAGAAAAGGTATTACATGATATAAAGCGTCAATGGTAATATATGAATCATATTCGTTAAAGCTAATATTTAATGAATCAGGATGATGAGTCACAAGACCAAAGGCGTAAGAAACATCAAGAACAATTAGCAGCTCGGAAACAAGCAGATGGGCTCGCTAGGTTCAGTGAAAAATCAAACGAAAAGACCAGTCAACATAAAGCCGTTTTTAGAGCATTTGAAAGTTATAAAAGAGACACAGCATTGCCGAAAGAAGTCAAGGATTTGAAGGTATTAATTATTGTGCGATTTAGTTTATATGCTGATTAATACATATTTTCTTTGTAGATTATTGTAGATTCAAAGAGCGAATCAATTATTTTACCAGTTTTTGGATTTGCAGTCCCTTTCCACATATCTACATTGAAAAATGTGAATAAGTCAGAAGAAGGAGAATACGTTTATCTGCGTTTAAATTTTATGACGCCCGGTCAAGCGACAGGAAAAAAGGAAGATAATGTTGGTACTTTATATTATTATATTGATATAAGGATAAGATTTATCAACTGTTTATACTTATTTATTCATCTTATTTATTCAATTATTAGCCTTTCGATGATCCGAATGCAAATTTTATTAGGGCTTTCACCTATAGAAGTACAGATCCATTATTATCTGAGATTTATAAAAAAATTATTGATCTCAAAAAAGCGGCTGCCAAAAGGTTACTTCTTTTTTTTTTTAACAAGTTGTTAATGTTTAAATAAATGTTCTTAATTCTGACTTACGGTAATTTGTTTATAGGGAGACTGAAAGGAAAGAGATGGCTGATTTGATAGCTCAAGATAAGCTGATTGAGATAAAAGGTAATCGTACGATTACTCTTATATAGTTATGACGTATTAAAATATCGATAAATTTTACTTGAGCAGGTCGAAGGCCCACACAACGTTTATCGGACGTGTTTGTACGACCCGGTCTAGAAGGCAAGCGTGTGCCTGGTGAACTCGAGATTCACGAAAACGGATTAAGATATCATTCACACCGTACCACCCAAAAATTAGGTAATGGTTTTTTTATATTTCGGTAATTTTAAGGATAAACATTTCTCATTAATATTCCAAATAGATATTTTGTTCAGCAATATTAAACATTTGTTCTTCCAACCATGTGACAATGAGCTTATTGTATTATTGCATATACACCTTAATAATCCTATCATTCATGGCAAGAAAAAGACAAAGGTTGGTATAAATAGAAATTTGCATAACTTTATATGTAGTAATTAATTACCTTTAAAAATCTGAACAGGACATACAGTTTTACCGTGAAGCGTCGGATGTACAATTTGATGAAACAGGCAATCGAAAGAGAAAATATCGCTACGGTGATGAAGATGAGCTTGGAGCTGAACAAGAAGAACGGCGTAGAAGAGCAGTGCTAAACAGAGAATTCAAAACATTTGCTGAAAAGATCGCTGAAGCGGTAAGAGTACTCCTCATTGAAATTAAATTTTGATACAAAAAATTAAGCTAACTTTTTTCCTTTAGAGTGAAGGGCGTGTTGATGTCGATATTCCATTCCGTGAAATTGGCTTTCAAGGCGTTCCTTTTAGAACCAATGTTCTATTACAACCCACAACCGAGTGTCTTGTTCATCTTACGGATCCACCATTTTTGGTAGTACCACTACCAGAAATCGAAATCGCACATCTAGAACGAGTTCAGGTTGTTAATACTAATATGAAATGGTCACATTATGGAATTCATATAATGGTTCATTCTAATAGTATATTTTGTGCCTTCTAGTTTGGATTAAAAAATTTCGATCTTGTGTTTATTTTTAAAGATTATTCTCGTCCTCCCGTACATATTAATACCATCCCAATGAACCAACTAGAAAATGTTAAAGACTGGTTAGAGTGCGTATGTCTGTAAGCAATAATATTAATGTTGATTGAGATTGCTAACTTTAATAACCATTGTTAGCTCTGTGGATATAAACTTTTATGAGGGTACCCAAAATTTAAATTGGGCCCAAATTATGAAAACAATCAATTCGGATCCAGCCGATTTTTTCGAACAGGGAGGGTGGTCATTTTTAAAATTACATAGTGAGGTAAGTAAAGAGATGATGTTATTATATAAGGTTATTTGAAAAAAAAATGACAAGTACTTTTGTAGAATGAAGATTCTGCTGCATCTTCGGATTCTGCAAGTGAATACATGCAAAGTGAAGATTCTTACGAAGAAAGCTCTGTGAGTGTTATGAGTGGTTCAGTTCTTTTATCTTAAAATTTTATTATTCATAATAAAATGAAATTTCAGAGCGACGACAGCAGCTTAGATGAAGATGCATCCGATGTTTCTACCGGTTCAGGATCTGAAGAAAGCAGCGATGAATCAGCCCCAGATTGGGATGAGCATGAAGAAAAGGCTCGTAGGGGTATGTGTACATGTTATCATCTATTATATATGTTTTTATATTTACATTATATTTTTAATTGAAGCTGACGAACGTAAGCACGGTACCAAAAAAGGGGACGATTCAGATGACGACCGCGTAAAAAGCAAAAAGTATCGTCGTTAACTATTTTTAGATTTGCTGTTATTGCGCATTTAATATAAATCATTTCAATAAAATATATCAAATAATGCAACGAAATCTTTGTATGATTTAATAATATAGAGATTGGGCTTTTATGCATTTAAATATTTGGCTATATAACCGATTAGCACGTTATAAAACAAATGGGATCTTTAAATGACCATTCGGGACTGTGTAGATTATAGTTCAGAAGAGTCAGAGATCCCAAATAGAATTTGTTTTTCTTTGTTAAGACCCAGACGATTAAATGTTCTCATATTTTCTCTTCACGCGCCTGTATGTTTATGCTTTCGAATCTATCAAAAAATGATAGATAGTATAAAAAAGAAACGTATACTGGTATTAGAGGTTGTATCCGTATAAGTTAGATCTATCAACTGAGTTATGATCATGGAGACCCGGGTAATTCAGGAAAATCCTATTTCCATTTTGAAATTCCGAATTCATGACATTTCTGAATCACCCTATCTAATAAATTAAAATAAATAGTAGCATAGGTATCGGTATGGTCCGGAATCGGGCCGGGCTACCCGGGGCCCGAGCCCGACCCAATACTGCAAAAGGCCTATATTTTTAGGCCCGTAATTATCGCAGTCCGGGTTCGGGCTAAGCCTGCTAAGATACTGGGTCGGGTCGGGCTTTACAAAAAAGCCCGTGGGTACCCGATAGTCCCGTTAAATTTTATAGCTATTGATTTCAACATATTCAATATTATTGAATAAATACTTAGATTAATATACATATCTGATATTTACATAATACCAGTATTACATACGTACGTACATACGTAACACTAGTATTGCCAGTTACACAAATTGATGTAGTTTTTAAATTTGTTCTTTTCATTGCTAAGTTGCTATTTGTTAGTGCCTTTACTAGTGTAATTAGAGAATAGTATAGTAAATCGAACCAGATGTAGCACAGTAGTTAGAACTATTCCCCAATAATTGTTTCTTTTTTTCATCCCGGACACTATCTCAAAAAAAATATTTGTGTTCTTGGTAAAAAACAATTAAGCAATTATTACAAGCGTATTTTCCTTGAGAATTGGGCATATATTGGAAAAATACCGTACCACACTGAGCAAAAGACCCCTTTCTGAGTACTCCCTTTGCAAGAGATTTGGATATTTTACATGGCATATGTTTTTCACCAAGTATAATACCCAGGTATTTTGCAATTATTTGATATAGGATTTTTTTTTTTTTAAGTTAAAGTTCGCTGCTATGAGTGGGAGTCTTTTTATTCAAGTATGTGAACCTTGGCAACCTCTACTGGCTTCCGAAATTTGTTACATGAATGAGAGTACAACTAGTCACACGTACAACTTTTGGTTGTCTAATTTATGTAGTCTGCTCAAAGGTTCTACACTAGCTACCATACCTGCAATCCAACTAAGAGATTGCCTATTTAAATCCTCTGGTCCAAGCTTCACCTGTTAGCCCTACTTTTATCACCAGTTCAGCCTTTGGTACATTAGCCAGTCAAGGACAGCCCCAGATGCCAACAAACCCTTCCTTAGAACTAGTTTATTCTTGCAGGAAACTTGGTAGAGCAGTCCTTGTTGCACACAGGTATTACCTACACTTTGGTACATCAGCGAATTATATATACGTAATATTATGTAAGATATTATGGCCCATAATATTACGAAAATCTTACGATTGCCACGGTTTATTACATAATATATTATGTTATTATGGTAATATTACGGTTATTATTTCAAAATATTTCGAAATATATTGCAAAATATTGCGAAATAAACCAAATAAAAAAATGCAAATTACCTCCCCTACAGGGGTCGCGTACTCATGCAGATCAATAAACTAATGCGCACAGGAGGTAATATTTTGATATTTTCGCATTGTTTCGCAATATTTTGCAAATTTTCGCAAATTTTCAAAAATTTTTAAAAAATAAATAAATGATATACATATTCACATAATCATGCTTTTTTACAGGTTTTCACAATATTTCGCACGGTTTCGCAATTTAATATAAAATTTTTATTTTTTTTATTTATTATTATATATTATATTTTACATTTATTAAATATACATTTTTAATTAATATTATATACTTTATTATATATTACATATTATTTCTACATTATTACAAATATTTTAAACTACTTTCGCACTTCGTCGCATCTAATTCTATCACTATATACAAAAAACTAACTCTACACACTTATTTTTGCTCACTCTACAGTTAGTTATTATCTTCGCTTTTTTGTTTTTGAAAGTGTCAAAAGTTATCGTTGGAATGCGCAAGGTTTCGAAAAGTTGTTGTTTTTCTCGCAAAGTGCTGAAATAAAATAAAATTATGTAATAAAAAAAATTTAAAAATAAACCAAAAAAACAAAAACAAAAAAACACGAAACAAAAAAAAATTGAAGCAAAACCTTAAAAAAACTTGCAAAAACTTGCAAAAATTAGCAAAACTTGCGCCCATTTCTCTAAAGAAGTGTTCTTGAAAATTTAGAAATTGCTTGGGGTGTGTTTTTGAAAGTGTCAAAGTTGTTGTTGAAATTCGCAAGGGTTCGAAAAGTTGTTGTTTTTTACTCAAAGTGCCGAAATAAAATAAATTAATAAAAAAAATTTAAAAATAAACCAAAAAAACAAAAACAAAAAGCATGAAACAAAAAAAAAATAAAGCGAAACCTTGCAAAAACTTGCAAAAATTAGCAAAAACTTGCGAAAACTTGTACCTATTTTTCTAAAGAAACATTTTTAAAAATTTAGGAAGTCATCGTTGAAATGTGCAAGGTTTCGAAAAGTTGTTGTTTTTCTCGTGCTGAAATAAATAAATTAATAAAAAAATTTTAAAAATAAACCAAAAAAACAAAAACAAAAACCATGAAACAAAAAAAAATAAAACGAAACCTTGCAAGAACTTGCAAAAACTTGCAAAAGTTTGCAAAAATTTGTGAAAACTTGCACTCATTTTTCTAAAAAAGTGTTCTTGAAAATTTAGAAATTTCTGAGAGTGTGTTCCTGAAAGTGTCGGAAGTCGTAGTTGGCATGTGCAATGGTTCGAAAAGTTTTGTTTTCTCGCAAAGTGCCAAAATAAAATAAATTAATAAAAAAATTTTAAAAATAAACCAAAAAAACAAAAACAAAAAATACGAACCGAAAAAAATAAATGAAACGAAAACTTGCAAAAACTTGCAAAACTTGTGAAAATTTGCGAAAACTTGCGCCCATTTCTCTAAGAAGCGTTCTTGAAAATTTAAAAATTGCTGGAGGTTTGTTTTTGAAAGTGTCGGAAGTCGCAGTTGGTTTGTGCAAGGTTTCGAAAAGTTGGGTGTTTTTCTTGTAAAGTGCTAAAATAATAAAAAAATTAAAAAATAAATAAATAAAAAAAATGGAAAAAAAACAAACGAAAACAAAAAAAATAAACGAACCAAAAATAAAAAACAAAAAAGTAAAAAAAAACAAAATAGAAGATTTAATTATAAACAAAAGATCTAATCTGATCTTGTAGTACAGAATTTGAACATCATCAAACTATTTCGAACTATTTTGAAAAATTAGTCTAATGCGCGATCCAGGTTACAGATCTACTGATATAGCTTGGTTTCCTAGTCCTAAAATATTTTGAAAGGGTTCGAAATATTTCGTAATATATTTCGAAATATTTCGAAATTACTTTCATAATATTTCAAAAATTTGATATTTCAAAATATTTTGAAATATATTACGTAATATTTTGCTTATATTACAGTTCGTAAGATCTTATGTAAGATTACGCTATTATAAATTTGCTGATATAACTTATGTGCTTACTAAGGCAAGCAACTTGTGGTCAAGGAATACTCTGCAACTGCTACTATTATCTACTTCTGCCTTTGTAAGGTTTGCTCCAATCCCGGTACCCACCATTGCTTTCCTACCAGTCCTTCACCAATACCTTCCAGACTTCTAATCCAGTTGGCCCGAAAGGGTCAATCTACCCGGCATTAGGTGCATTATAGTTTTTCCTCCCTGGTACCTACTTCTATAACATAGGTCCTTTTTCTCCAGTATCTGATCCGGTAGCCAGGTTGGTAGACCTTGTTTCTAAGGTCAATATCTGGTTTTTTGGCTCCGGTTCAATATTCTGGTTTTGGTAGCACTATCAAAGATCTTTGCTATTTCCTTACTTGGGTCTTGCCAAATAGGTTTTCGTTTCCCTAGTTTCTTGAATTTGTCTGTGTTATGAGGCACAACTTCGCCTAAAAGCTTCCATTCAAGATGGTTACCAAGGACTACAAGTAATATACCCAACCGATCGACAAGAAACAGTTACCAGAACACAGGTCTATTTTTTTTAAAAGCGTCGCTAGTGGGATTTGAACACTAAACCTGCCACTTGGGGGTGACAACTTACCAACTTCCCTAAGTTACCACACCCCTTGATATAGGATTTTGTAAAAGACCCAGATATATTATATTTATTAATATTGTAGCATCAAGTAGCTCTCTCAATTAGATTTGCTAGTGATCGAGGTGTTGCTCAATTAATTTGATTAATTGAATTTAATTAAATGATTTTTATAACAATTTTGCCAGAAATTCTTTAAAATCCCTCTACACAAAATACCCTTTTATCAAAAGATTTTACTATACAAAATAGGATCCTGAACAATATATATAGGGTTACATTGAAATTTTGGCTAAAAAGGTTACTTTTTTACAAAGATATTATATTTGAAAAGTGGATATTGGTTAAAAGGTTACATTTAAAAGTGGATAAAAGCTTTTAATGTTAGGAAGCTTCCAGAAATCAGCTGATTTTTGTTTACTATGAGCTAGGGTGTCCAGGATTATATGATGCGATGAGATAAATTATGCGGGCGAATTGAGGTTGATTATGCAATGGATGCGAAATAAATTTAAAATTATGCGACCATTAGGTCAATTATGCGATTTTTATTATATGTAATTAATTTTTTTAGTTCTGTTTTTCGGAATTTCTCGGGCATTTATCAAAAGTTTTACCTCGACTATGCTCGTAATTTAAGTTCATTCATTTCATTCATTTTCTACATCGGAACTTTTCGGGACCTACATTTTGTCACCACTCTATTACCCAAATTACAAATTTAAAAGTTGTCGAATGAAGTTAACATATTCCCAACAACCAATCAGATTTTATTCACGTGATTTATGCTTTTTTTTGCTTGATTATGCGAAGCATATGCGATGCGAAAAAATAGCAAATTATGCGCATAATATCGCATCGCATAATCCTGGACACCCTACTATGAGCCTACTTCAGGACTCCGAACAATATATATAGAGGATATATGGAAATTTTGGTTAAAAATACTCACTTTTTTAAAAAATGTTATATTTGAAAACCGGTTATTTGCTCTAAAGGTTATATTTAAAACCGGATAATAGCTTTTAATGCTATATTATTAAAAGTGGATAAATTTGTTGATTGTGTGTAAGGTTACATTAAAGAATTGGGTAAAACGCGTTAAAAATAAAGGTGTTTATAAGATAAGATTATCGTATTGCTTTTAATACTACTAGCGATACACAGTATATGCGCATGTTTCTTATCCACATATCAGTTTATCTAATATCAAAAATACAAAGTGCGCGCAATGAATGAGAATTTATGCCGATTCTGTTACGTTACTAATCGGCAATATTACACCACAACTGATCAAAGTTTACTTATATTCAGATTAGTGCAATTAAAAAACGAGACTTTATCTAGCAAAATTTCAAGAGAAGTACAAAAAAGATGAATTGAATTAAATAAACAATCTGTGATTGCTTTATTCTTAAATAAAAAAAAAAATATGTCAGCACAATTAACAGAAAAAGAAATCCAAAGAAGAATAAACGGGGCTAGGGCTTATTTAGCCAAAATCAGTAATTCGCAAACTTTTAGAAGAGAGAAGAAAAAATTGGCTGTGCAATTGAATTTTTTTTTATCCTAATGTCAATTATATTATCACTATACTAATATCAAAGATTCACGAACACATACCTTTAAAAGGTTAAATTCATATATACGATCACGCTAACCAAGTAAATGATTAAACATTCACAGCTCATCATATAATATTCTCTCAGTCTGCAATTTGAAAATAACGACGTTTTCATTTTCTTATCGCATAAACAAAATGGTAAAATGTAGGAGCACTTGTGACAGACGATAATTTTATTATAAGGGAAAATAATTTTTGTTGTACCATATAAGCACTAAATAATAAAAAAGGCGTTAGATGAGTTAGAGAAAAACCAGGACATACTTTTAAAAACTCCTGGTGCTAGTGGTATTGTGTCAATTCAGGATACCTGTGAAGGGCCTAATAATACCTTTCAATTCCGATTCCATTACAATAACAATTTCCAAGTGCAAATATTCCATAGAACATGATATAATAAAAGAATGCCTCTTTTCAACTACAATTCCAAAATGATAACAATAAGTATATAATATTGATTATGCATCGATTAATATCACAAAATTTGTCCAATCGGGCAAATGATTGGCTGATGGTGCCACTCAACGGCACATGTCAGCCAATTATTTACACGACTGGACAAATTTTACGATATTTATTAACGTACGAACAATATAAAAATCTTAAAGTGTTTAATTAGGGATCAAATTAATTTAACTTCAATAATTAGCCTTTTAGATAGAGACTTTAATTATATCTGTTACATTTAATTCGAATTGAATAAAAGTTTTAAGTGTGCTGACTCAATCTAGCAATTATAATTATGTTTCTCAAGTCGTGATTGGCTAACTGAGATTTAATTCGAATAAACATAATTACAATATAACACATCAACAAATAACAAAAAAAAATTTTTTCATGATCATAAGAGTTTGCCAGATAACCAATATTATTTGTTCCTGTAGCATAAACCATTTCAGCAGATTTTTGATAGTAATCAAATGCCTTGTGTTCATTCTTTTCAACCTGATGCCGTTTATAAATGCACTTTATTGTAGTTATGAAAATTGTAAGATTAGCGATAAATTAATAGCAGGCCAAGCCATAAAAGATAAGCAAGAAAATTTTATCATAAAAAGTGCCACCTCTTACATGCACTTTCTCTATAATGATAATTGCACATAATTTTCTTTATAAATAAACATTCTATAAATGCACTTATTTCGAAATAATGTACATGTGTAGATCAATTAATAGTGTGCAGGTGGGTATATAAATAATATATAGTATAATAAAAAATTAATTTCAAAAATGTTATCAAATTAAAAATCAATAAAAAATATAACTTATATAGTATTTTAAATTATATATATATTTTATTAAGTTATATTTAAATTTTGGATAAAAATACTTAATTATTTTAGCTTATATAGAAAATTTGGTTAATTAGCTTTATTTAAAATGGATAAAATTTTTAAAAATTTTATATTAAAACCAATATAACCTCTATATATATTGTTCGGGGTCCTCCTAGAACCATAATATTTAAAATAAATTGAAGAATCATGATAATTTATAAACAATAATTTTTAATCATATTAAACTCACTTGCATGCTCTCCAATGTATGAGCACCATCAAGAAACCAGGTAATTTTTGGATATTTTTCAAGGACAAGTTGTTGTGAGCGACCAGGCCACCGCACTTTAGCAAGTCCAGGAGCAAATTCTTGAGGAACTCTTTCATTAGAAAACTTAATATTTCTGTGCTTTTCAAGCCATATACGACATAGCTCAATTGCGAGGGATGCATTTTTAAGTTGATGCCGACCAGCGAGTCCTAAATTTACGATTATTTAGTAAAAAATTAATCGATAAATAACCTCTAATCATTATTATTATATATGTATACATTAATACCGATATTAATGTTGCCCAAAGATTCTTTAGTATGTGTTTCTACTTGTGTGAATGGTGCCTGTTGAACAAGTTTTAATAAGTTTAAAATGCACGGATCGTATATACTATTTTACTTACATTCACATCTTTTGCCCGCTTCTTCAAGACATCCAAAGCTATGGGAGGTTGATCTATCGTCACAGCTGGAACATTTGCCTTATCAATTATAGTTATCATTCAGAAAAAGAATTTATTTGAATTCATAATTTAAAGTTAACAATAAATTTAAAAATACCTTGAATATGCCTCCTTTATGCCATGCAATTAAATCAATTGTTTCACCTAAATATCTTTGGTGATCAATTCCCAAAGATGATACACCACAAACCGTAGGTTTCTCTATAATGTTTGTTGGATCATATTCACCACCAATTCCAACTTCCATAATTGCCACATCCACCTGGGAGATTAAAAATAGTAATCTTTAATTTATGAATAAAAATCTAGAAATAATAAAATTGCAAACCTTTTCTTTCATGAAAACATGAAATGCCATTAATGTAATAAATCGGAAATAGAACAGTTTGATTTGTTTATCTTCATCACCTTGCTGTTTGACAAAAGAATGCCGTTAATAAGGTTAATTAAAATTTTGTTTTGTTAAAAATAATGATTCAAATAAACCTGTAAATTGTTTAACTCAAGTTTATCCCAGCATTCAAAAAAATATTTTGTAAATTCTTCTTCACTCAACATAGTTCCATCCAAACAAATACGTTCTCGAACAGCAACAAGATGTGGAGAAGTGAACAACCCTTATGTTCAG
>QKWP01001762.1:0-20891 GCA_003550325.1 Gigaspora rosea | reverse complement strand
ATTTAACTACCAAAATGTTCCTCTCAAAGAGAGGATTCTAACAAGCCCAAAATCACAAAAATCTAATCACAGGATCATGAGATCGATATAGATTTGCATATTATTACTATATAGTATTTATTTAATAAATACTATATAGTAATAATATGCAAATCTATATCGATCTCATGATCCTGTGATTAGATTTTTGTGATTTTGGGCTTGTTAGAATCCTCTCTTTGAGAGGAACATTTTGGTAGTTAAATTATCCAAATTGGACTAGTAGATCAAAAGTTATTAACTATTAAAGTTTATAAATATTTTTAATAATAATTTAATATATACGAAATTTGATTGGCTATTAAACCAGTCAGGTAGAGGGGAGGGGGGTAGAGGTATAGTAAATGGAAATCAGGTGATTTCTGGCACCCCCCTTAGATGGGCCATAGTTTCCGTTTCTTTCCAACAAATAATACAAATATCATTACTGTATATACTATCCTTCTTTCTATTTCTACCTGCATCATTAGTAACAAATTATTTAAACATTAACCCTAAAAATCCAATCTCTATTCTCTAGACTACTTCTACATTTCTGGTCCTTAACTTTTTCGATATCTTTCCAAACCTCTTTCCAAACTACCATGTTTTTTTCTTTCTTCACATTTACCTATTTCATAATGCTTTTCAAATATAACTACTCCACATCTATGCTAACTTTTGTGAGCTGTGTAATAAAACTTCTTGTTCCATCATCAACTTTGATGTCTTTCCATTTTAGCTCGGTACGTGCCCCTTTGTTTCATAGCCATTTGGGCACTAAAATTCTATTACCTAATGTATCATTTCTAGCTAATTTGTCTCTAGCTAATTTGTCCGCTTTTTCATTTTCAGAGATTCCACTATGTCCTTTTACTTTTTTTAGTCTTAGCTTTAGCTCCTTTATTTGCACCAGTTTATTAACATGTTCCAGCAGGTATAAATTTTTCCTTTTAAGTATTTTACTGTTTTTCCCTTTTTTCATGTCTGCTCATAAATAGTAATTTAACTTTTAAAACAAAAATTAGTTCAAATAGAATTTAATTAAACTTAATGTTTATTTCTAATCTATATTTTATCATTGTTTCAACTTCTTGTTGCAGAAATTTATTTGGCCCAACATATTTAAATACTTTAATTTGTTAATTTGCTTAATTAAAAGAAACTAAGTTTTTAATATATACAGAAATAGCTAAAATACTTCCTTTGTATAAATTTGCTAACACAATTAGCAAGTTAGAATAAAATATAGTTAACAATTATAGATTTGAGCGAGAAGACAATAAAAAGTGTATTATGATAGTCTACTAATATCTAAGCATTTAGCAAATTTCTAAAGCAAATATAAAACTAGTTAATGGTAAAAATTATTTATTTTGTACTATAGTTCACAATATTTAAAGACTAAAATATATGACTTGTTCCATTTTAAAAAATTTCATATTAAAATTTACTATTTTTTTGATTTCTTGTATTTAGATTGGTTAAAATATTTTTTCAAAAAATTTTTTTTAATTAAAATAACAAATTAGCTAATAGCAAGAGGCCAAAACATGTGACTTGTCCTATTTTCATTAATTTTTTGATACATCATATAAAAATTAAGCATCTTTAAAGTAATATACCAGTAAATCAAAAATATATAAGGGCATGCCATTTATTATGTAATTTTTATCATGGATACATGGTCAGAGATAGTAATCACGTCTATATATTATATTAATCAATTAGTATTAGATAAAATGATTACACCATATATGGGCAGAGGTGGCTACTAAGTAAAAAAATATTATGTAATAAATGGCATGCCCCTAATAATTATTTTAAAAATAAAGCTGCTAAGTTGTAGCAAATTAACTTAGCTACAATTTAGCAGTTTTCTTTTTTTTATATTTTTTATGTATTAAAAGCTATTAATTTTTGAAATTATTTTAGTCTTTAGATATTGCATTCTGTACAAATTGTAAACTTATAAATTTTTTTAATTACAAACTAATCATCAAACAATATCTTATTTGAATATGTTCATGTTTAATAAATATTGCACAAACAATATCTAGTAACAATCTATTTACTCAGATATAATTTGCCTGAAGGTACATATATTTGCATTACATGTATATATAAAATAATATATATATACATATAACTTATATTAATATTTAATAAATTATTTGTTTTTTTTTTAATTCGGCAGTCATGCCACAACTTTATTAAATATTATTTATGTAATACCAGTATATAATGAACTGCTTAAACTAAATTAGCTAAAATATAAAGTGCGACCTACCCAGGTGTTCTAAAGATTCTTAAATATGAACTGCTTTATCAAATATTTCGCTTATCGTAAAATCTCTTATCTCGTTAGGTTTAGAGTTTCCAAATCACTGATTGGAGTTTGCTGCCTATCTAGTAATGCTACCAAAATTGATTTTTAAAAAAGGCCTATTTCATCTTTATTAGAAAAAATTAAAATTTTTTATAAAGAAGAGCAAATAAAATTTATATATATGTTCCTTATAATTTTATCTATTTAAAAAAAGTATTAAATAATTTCGTTTTTTAAGTAAAATAGGTCAAAAACAATTCTGTCTTTAAATTGAGTTTTAGAACCTAAAATAATTTCATCCTCATGTATATGCCTATCATAACTGCCTACTTTTTAACCCTCTTCTCTTAACTTTATGAATAGCAGGATTCTACTAGAAAAAGAAAATATATATAGAAAATAAAAGAAAAAATAAAAAGATGAAAAGACAAACGAAAAACCAAAATAAACAAAATAAAAGTAGAAAAAAGAAAAAAAAGGCAAAAAGTAAATGGCTATAATAGTACTATTTACGTCTATATCTGATAATAAAAATTATATAATACTGTGCAAGGAATTGTCTTATCTGAGTATTATATATATATGTATGAAAAAATAGAGAAAAAGAAAATATGCCTAAAAGAACATTTTAGAAAGAAATTTTATTTCGTATTTTACTCCAAAACATCTCACATGTCATTTATTGTTTATTTTAAAGGACAAATTCACTTATGACTTAATTTTGATTTGGTAAGGGTGTTCCCAATTTGAAAAGAGTAAATATTGCTAATCTTTTAAAAGGAGTAAACTGAATTGGTCACTTTTTGAAATTTTGAAAAGTCATAAAAGATACCAAAACAAAAAGAGTTTGTAGAAGTTACGCTATATAGAATAGTATATTTAACCAGGTCTCTACTTCTATTTTCATATCCATAGGACTTGACAGAGTTTCTTAACTACTTCTTTGCTCAATAGTACTACAGCTCACCAAGGTGCTTCGTTTAAAAGTCTGCAAGTCTTTTTCATTTCTATTTTATGTGCAGAATATTTAATAAATAGACTTTGTACCTAACAGCAGCTTGGTAAAGTTTTGTTATATTTGAATAACTATATAGTTTTTCATAGATTAGTTTTTTTAAAAAGTTTGGTATGAGAAATCGTTAGAAAGTGTTGTATGATAAATTATTTGTTTTTATTAATACTATATTATATAAATCATATATATATATATTTATTAATAACTTAAATACTAATAATACATAATTTAACCCAAAATTTGCTTTATCTATTCTAAATCTAAACTCAATTCCTAATCCTAAACCCAATCCAATTCTGTTTTACCTATTCCTAATCCTAAACCCAAATCCATTTTATTTATTTCTAATCCTAAGTTTAATACTAATCCAAAATACAATTCGATTCTAAATTTAGTTCTTACTAAAGTACAATTAATTAAGTCTCAATTCATATCTAATCTAGCTCTAAACTCTTTTAATGATTTTTTACAAAATAGATTCCAGTTAGTTAATCTCTATCATAAAAGATCTCGCATAAATAATTTGTAGTTAAAGCTGTTTTTATAAATTCTAGAATATCTAACAAAAAATTAACTGACCGAATATTTGCTAATTTAATAAGTTCTAAATTGGCAGCAATCATTATTAAAATCACAAACTTATCAAATTAGCAAATATTCGGTTGGTCAACTTTTTGTCAGATGTTTTAGAATTATAAAACAGCTATAAATTATTTTACCTAAAATCCAAAAAAGTTGGTATAGTGTTCTTGCAAACTAATCCACTAATGCTTTTTACTATTTGATTTAAGTTATCAATATATCAACTAATAATTCTTCTTTCAAAATATATTCGCTAGTGCTTTCATTGTTCTAATCTAAAAATGGCTATATATGTTCTGTCAAAGTATATTTGCTAACATTTTTTTTTCTTTTGACCCAAGCTTGTTACTATTAAGATGCAAAAAAAAATCAGAAAAAATCAATATGGTAATCTTACAAAATGCATTAGTCAATGCTTTTCCTTTTTTTGAACTAAGATTATCATTGAAAGATCTGAAAAAGTTAGCCTAAAGCTTTTGCAAAATGCATTTACTAACCAACCTATAAATAATGTACTTTATATTGAGAAGAGTATCTAGGCAATAACAAAATTTATATCAAAAATTTATATTGCCTTTATTAGCCTAATAGTACAGAAACTATATATGCAAAATTCACGTCCACTAGAATACTATAAATAGCAATACTTGAACAATTGAAATTAACGCCCTTATACGGCGATCTCAACTTTGTGATATATTTAATTTCTATAAAGGTGGTTCCCGCACTTATTAGCTAAGATGCGTCGTCCATATTTAGTGAAAAACTACCTTAAAAAGGATATTTACCATATCGCAAAGTTAAGAGCGTTGTATATAGTCTATGCTCTTGTCTTTGCTCAAGCTCTTGCTCATGCTCTTGCTCATGCTCATGCTCTTGCTCTTACTAGCACTATGTTATTGTTATGCTAACGGACTATAAGAAAATTTTGCGAATTTAATTATATTTAGAAAAATAAATTGTTTTTTTATAGATACTATATATGTGATCTCTTTGTTTTTCACTTTACGTTTTTTTTGCTTTCGGATTTTTTGCCGTGTTGATGCTTTGATAATCAACGACTTGCTTCTTTAGCGAACAAGATGTTCGTGGTATTCTTTGTGGTACCGCAAAATTTTTCGGGGGGGTTTTTTTTTTTGCAGTATAGCAGTAAGCGATATTCGGTGATGATCTACAGTGGCTTAGCCAATTTAATAAAAAACTTTTTGTATACGCTTTAATAAAGTATCTTAAGGGTCCCTTAGAACATAATGTTGGTATAGATCAAGGTAAAACAAATAATTTATCACAGAAATCTGTCAATTACGTGAACTTTCACTCAATTATCTGTTACAGTATCTCGTTCTAAATATACTAAAGTTTGAAATTTTATTTATATTCGACAAGTCCTTAATTTCAAAGATCTCGGAATAGCTTTTCGAGATCCCAGAATAGGCGTGACTTCTACTGACAATAATTTTATTACTATTTTCATGTTTATAAACAATTTCTTATCAAAACAGCATTTAATAAAAATAATTTATTGAAATATGATAGATTCGGAAAGATTGGCTGGTTACATTAAATCTTACGACTATTCTGAATTCTCTGTTCATAAGGCAAATTAGAAAAATTACGAGTTAACTGTTGCTCTTTAAATAGAGAAAAAGACTAATCAAGTATTTATTGAAAAAGTAAGAAATTATATTATTACTACAATAATAATGCCCTTGTTTAAATGTATAAATTCTTTTATGTCTTTTTGTATTGACACAACTTATTAATTATTTCGGCAACTTAATTGTCATAGAAGCTAATCTCCTTCTTCGAGCATTGTTTTTTGCGATTTTTTGCTCAGGTGTGTAAATTCTTTTATGTTTTGAAATTTCAATAAGATAAATTATTAGTCAATAATTTATCTATCGTTATTATAGTCATTTAGTTTATTTATCAGTCATAGTTTATTTATCGCTATAATTTTTTTTATTAATTAAATAGTTGATCGTTCGTTATTGATTGATTTCTGATTAATTAATTAAATTTCTACAGGATCAAGATTATCGTGTGGGAGCCGGACATCATGGAAAGGTCTTACACTCCGTTCCACTCCGCTCCAACCCAATTACACAAAATTACGATAATTTTACAATAAATTAGAGTAAATTAGGATTAAGCTAAGAGTATAATTTAGTCCAACCCGTCTAATACAATATATGTCTATAGTAAATAATATCACTGTATTGCTAAATCAAAAAAATGGACCATGAGCGTTATTGTATAGCTGTATGGTATAGTTAGAACTCAAAATTTTATAATCTGGTTTATTTTCTTAAGCAAAAATATTTGGTGCCTGGACATGTTTAAACATGAAAACATATAATACTATCATATTGGCGTATAAAATAGAGATGTTAATCAGTTTGTTGAACTCTATTAATTATTGTGACAGATTAAAATGAAATCGGGTTAAAATGAAGTTTTTCTATTTTTTAAGCTAAATTTTAAAATTTTTAGAAGCCATTTTTTGGGGGTTTTTTTAAGCATTAGGGTTAGGGTTTGGGTTAGAGTTATTAATAAACGAGTATATATGGGTTTTATAAGTAAGCAAGAGAGGTCTCCAGTTTTATTTTAATCTGATTTCATTTTAATCTGCGACAAATATTAATCGGCTTTTATTTTAATTCCATATTTCGCGAAACAACGCGTAGGAAAGCTGCGAGTAACTCTATAACTATATATATTTTTAGCTCAGGGTTTACAAAAAGTTTCAAGCATCTGAATTTTATTGAATTCTATGGAGTAATTCGAGGTTAGTAATAATAGTTGAATATTTTGTATATATTTATATATGAAATAAAATTTATTTTTTAGATTCCGGCTATAAAATTTTAGGAATATTATACAAAGTTCAATGTAAACATTTGTATTAACCAAATAAATGAATACTATTTCATGGTCTTCATACGATGATATATGGAATGATAGCTATCATTAGGTACTTTGGCCATTGTTGCAAAGTGCTTCTTAACACATCACAAGCTTGATTGCCTTGCGTCAGGTGAAATGAGTGGTTATACTTTCTTTTGTTTAATGTTGAATTTCCTCTGGGCAAGCTTATGAAATAAGAGCATTTATTACATTTTTATTTATAATTTTTTTAACATTCTTACACTAAATTCTAATAGTTATATCCTGAGATTCAAACAGGGAGAATCATTCTGATGACAAAAATATTGAATATTATTAAGTTTTTCGAACTTTATGGTATCGATTTCAATTATAAACAACTCGCTATTCGAGTTGAAAGAGATGATAACCTTGGTGTAGACGTAGGATATTATAAGAAAGTAAGTTGCTAAAAGTTAATTGCTTTAATTCTCAAAAGATTATATTAATTGCATTTATTTATTTATTTATTTTTCCAATTTATAGGGAAATGAACCTTGGCTACAAAATGTCCAGAAAAATTGTATTCAAGATCCTGTATAAAAATTTAATCTGTAATTATTTCTTTCGTATAAATTTTTATATAATAACGAATAGTAGTATTTAACATTTTTCTTCCTATATAGCAAATAAGACAACAATTCGAACGAGCAAGGTGATACTTAGTTGTTATATTCAATACATTAAATAGCATATAGATAAAAAATTTTGATGAAATGTAATCATTAAACTTAAGTAATACCGTAAAATACGGACATGTGTACCCCAAGTATTTTCATTATTTAATGTTGTACCTGGGAACATCTATATGGGGGTATGCTGTATTAAAACAATATGGTTTACTATATCTACCTGGGATGATAACATATAGTATTTATAATACCCATATACCCGGATATAAATTACCAACTGGTTCTTAAGACTAGTAGAGTGTACACGTGTCTGTATTTTACAGTATTACAGTTTATGTAATAATTAATAAAAAATGAATTATAAATATTATGTGGTATAGTTAAGAAAAACAACCAATTAAATACAAGAGTGCATAGTACAATTAATTTTACCGGTCAAATTTAAGAAATATTACCATCTATGTTTTAATAGCCGCCAAATCAAAAACTTTGTCTATATGGATTTATATAAATTAATATGCGACTAATAGTGATGTGAATTGGATGTTCTAGTAAATCATCAAAAAAAAAATGAAATCACTTGATCTAATTAGTGTTGATATAATTGGCATTAGATGTACTGTATAATAATGATATAGTAACTCTTAACAAATACACCTTATCGGATTAAAGAAAACAAAACAATTTATATCTATGTCATACAATTATTAAATATTTAGGCTGATTAGGCTCATTTCATGTGATATAAATTGTGATACATAATAATACTTCAACACTAGTACTGATCAATAACAACATAGTACTTTTCATGAAGAATAACTAATATATGATATTTATTTAATTTTTTAAATAAAAAATTCGTAAAAATCTTTTAAACATAAGTTCTATAGCATTATATTATATTTTCAAGTATGCAGGTAGTAAATAATAATGTTTTCCATAGTAATTTTTTTTTGTTCTATACCAAAACAAAAAAGCTATGTTAGAGTTGTTAAAAAAAGTATTAAATTAAAAAAAAACCTAATTATTATATATATAGGTATAAAAAGTATATTATTTTAACTTAATGGTCAAAACTTATTACCTTTCTAAAAGAAAATCAATTTGATAATCAGTAATTAAATAATTTAATTGGTATATTTGTTGTACAAATATTCGAAAATATTATCTATATTGATTGGTACAAATTTTAGGTGGTCTTCAAAATAAATTTTTAAACATTACTTAAATGAGTCCAATCAGCCCATATAGTTTGTGCAATAGTTGCACTTTTCCAATTTTAAGGTAATTATCATAATACTTTGTTAAGAAAAATTAAGTAATATTAGAATTTAACAACAGACAACCCAAAAAAATTTTTAGTAACTGTGCACTGTATTATCAATTATTTATAAAATAATCTTGAATAAATTAAGGAAAAGCATTGAATAGAAAAGATAAATATAAAACATATTAATAATCAAGTTACCAAATATATAGTTTATTCATACTAATAGTTGCTATTACTTTAGTTGTATATAACTTCTGACTACAATATACAAAAATGCTAAATTTTTGAAATATTTAAAGCTTTACCTATATTGATTAATTATTTAATATTGAAATTAATCTTAGAAAATTTGGATGAAAAAAATGACTATTATACATAGATTACTTTCTTATTAAATTTTTTATAATATTAAAACTTTGTTAATTCGAACTTAGTAAAACTAGTAAACTGGTGGGAGAGTGTCTGTTTTATATTAAGTAACTGTATTTTGAATGAAAAATGCAATATTATATTAATAAATATATGTACTATTAAAGAGAGAATAGTTAAGTTAAACTCTGCTACAAAAT
This sequence comes from Gigaspora rosea, assembly GCA_003550325.1. Classification (NCBI taxonomy): domain Eukaryota; kingdom Fungi; phylum Glomeromycota; class Glomeromycetes; order Diversisporales; family Gigasporaceae; genus Gigaspora; species Gigaspora rosea. The sequence continues at coordinate 11,551 of QKWP01001762.1, read as the reverse complement.
TATAACAAATAACCAAATTTTATTTAAATTTCACAAGAATTTGTTTTTAAACCTAAAGCGAATAGACAATAAAAAAATAAGCAATTTTGTAATTTTATTACAAATCTTTTATACATTTAGTAAATAATAAATAATTATTTATTAAAATTAATTAATAAATTACTTCAGCCTTTGTACCAAAAAAACTTTGTATTATTTGAGCAATCAATTTTCTTAAAAAATCTAATAGACTATAAAAAAAAATAAACAAGTTTGCATAAATTGTAATTTTATAACAAATTAGACAAGTACTTAGTAGACAATAATTATTTATTTATTAAAATTAATTAATAAAGTACTTCAACCTTTGCTACAAAAATACTTTAATTTATTTGAGCAACTAATTTTCTTATGAAAAACTAAATATAGACTATAAAAAATAAGCTATTTTGTATTAATTGTAATTTTATAACAAATCAGTCAAGTATTTAGTAGACTATAAATAATTTTTTGTTAAATTTAATTAAAAATTACTTAACTTTTGTAGCAAAAAACTTTTTACATTTTTCAACTTAATAAGCTTTTGATATTATTTAAGTAATTAGTTTTTCATAAAATTAATTAATTGATGATTCGAATAAGATCAGCACTATTACTATATTGGGGGTCATCTAAAGCCATGTGCATTACGTGACATCAAGCCAATAAAATTGTTTGTTTTGATCGACACAGATCAGCCCGACGAAGAAAATAAAGTGAAAAAAAGTGAAACGCGTCAAAAATACAAGAAACGAACATCTAAACCTATCTTAGGACATTAACAAAAATGTGGGGAGACAATTTTACTATATGGAATACTCTGACTCTGACCCTGGCCTACCCTTACCCTAACTCTAATCAAAAAGTCAAAAACATATGACCGCACACGGCTTTAGACATACCCATATTGGGACAGTATTGGGACAATAGTAAATTTTGGAGATAAATACAATATAAATTTTTATTATATGCTAGAATCTGACATAGATCCAATGAAAAGTAATTTTTTTATTAAGTTAATAGCTTATGTCAATTAATTAAAAGTTGTAAAGCTCACTGAAATACATTTAATGGTGATTATATCATTCAAATCGACCTAGTATACACTGAGATATCACTAAAAAACGATTGGTAGTCTATATAAAATTTTTAGTTTGTTTACATGGAATTTTATAGTTGGCTAATTGTTTTTTGGTGATATCTCAGCATAAACTGGTCCGATTTGAATGATCTAATCACTATTAGATGTGTTCTAGTGAGCTCTACAACTTTCAATTAATTAATATAAGCTGTTAACTTAATAAAAAATTACTTTTCATTGGACCTACTTTAGATTCTAGTATATAATGAAAATCATAGTAATTTTGCTTCAAATTCTAATATAAAAATATTGCTGATCTTATCTGGATTAGTAATTAATATAAATAGAATATGCTATAAATATATAACAAACAATAATATGCCAATTTCTATATCAACTTGCATTTACTATGTCTATCCACAAGTTCCAAGGACAACCAATAAACTGACTTGGAGTTCTCACATAGCCAGTTTTATGTTGCATATTCATGTATAACTATCTGTTAAAAATTACAAAATTTTCTTGGTCCTACATGTTCAAAATTACTCAATTGCACTAAAAATATTGTATATCTAAAGATTTTTCAAAGATGTAATACTATGGTAATAGATTAGTTTGGAAATTCTAATTATTAAAAAAAAAACTTAGTTATTGCCCATTATTGCAAAGCATACAAAATTAATAGAACAATTATATAAACCCAAACAAATTAATGACATCATATGATTAACATATTAATAAAATTTAATATGAATAATAAAAACTTATACTTATCCAAATAAAAATTAAAAAAAAAAGGTGTGACGACCTAGAGAAGTGGCCAGGTTGTCACCCCCCAAGCGGCAGGTCAACGGTTCAAATCCCACTAGCGACGATAACGAAAATTAGGCCTGTATTATGGTAACTGTGGCTTAACATCGGTTGGGTGAAAAACCTGTAACCTTGGTTCCACCATTTTGAATGGAAGCTCTCAGGCGCAATAAGTGTTTGTTATACTGATAAATCCAAGGAACCGGAAAAACAGAAACCCGTTTGGGAAGACCCGAGTAAGGAGGTAAATTAGGATCTCTGACGGTGCTACCATAAATAAGGTCGGTGCTGGGATCTGAACGAACCTTACAAGGGCAAGGGACGTACCTCGTGATTCGAATATCGGACCGCGTGGTACCGAAAATCCAGGGGCATAAAACGACGAAATGGGACGAAGTTGCTCGACTGGTACTGGATGCTGCGGGGTAAATTAGCCCTATGGCTGTTTGTGTAAGTTAATTGGTGGATTCATATATTTAGATCAGAGGGTTTTGAATAGGCAATACCCGTAGCGGGTTGCAGGTATAGCAGCTAGTGTAGAACCTGCGGGCGGACTACTTAAATTAGGCACCAAAAGTGCACGTGTGTCTAGTTGTACCCTCTTCTTTGTACACAACCATTTAATTAATAAAGTGGCTCAATAAGCCGAGCAGGGCTGCAGTCTAAACCCAAAAAAAAAAAAAAAAAAAAAAAAAAAAAAAAAAAAAAAAAAAAAAAAAAAAAAAAAAAAAAAAAAAAAAATTAAAAAAAAAATTGCAAAAAAAAAGTTTTTTGATTAAGTTGATTGACTGTTTACTTTAAGATTCAATTACAAACACTATAATAGTAGTATGTAAACACCCAGTTCAACACATTGTAATTTATGTACAAAAAAGTACTTATTGCTAATCTAAAGTTTTTTTTAAAATAATCCTGTTGCAATTTAAAGTAAAAAGTTTAAATTTGTGAATTAGTAAAGCAAATAACATATAATGATAGTAAACCAATGTTATTTATAAAATTAAGGGTTTTATTTTATAGCGCTATGGCATTATAGTGCTAGGGCACTATGGTGCTATTTTTTTAATATATATATATTTAAAATTAATATAAAACAGTATAAATATTGATTGCACCAGAGTATATGATCGATTTTACTGTCATGTGAACTTCTAACACTTATTAGCCAATTAAAAATTAGGATCTGGTATTTAAAAAACAGAGTGTGAGAAAAATTAAAATAACAGGTTAACCCTAAAGTTAACAATCGTCATATAAAAATGCCCTAGCTAATAATTTTACCATAGCTCCAGCTAATCTGCATAGCTAATCCTAACTCTAATCCGTAACACCTGTGATCCGTCGACTGCACCGAAAAAAAAAAATGCACACAAGCCCATGCTAAGGTCACACGGCCCTGTAGTCATCTTAAAAATATTGTGATCAGATCGTAGTCAGATCATAATTATGGTCGTTTACTAAGTAAAAAATGCCTAGCTGATAATTTTACTATAGCTTTTGCTAATCTGATAGCTAATGCCTAGCTGAATTTTACTATAGCTCCTGCTAACCTGCATAGCCAACTCTAACCCGAACCCTGACTCTAACCTCGACACATTCCGGCTATTACTGTACAACACAGAAATTTGGTAACAACAGATTCACGAGTAGACATATTATATCAGATTTTTTTTTTACACATATATTATAACTAAATCTGGGTCTAATGGATTCCAATGATTAAGCTAGATATAAATAGTTAAATTCAGCTTAATATTGCTTAAAACCAATACAAATTAGTGTTTAACTATCACATGAATTTTCACGTATTTACACTACTAAAATATCACTATATATAAAGCTACTAAAAAATTGGCAATCTGGGTCTATATTAATTTGAACAAAAACTTTGAAAAATTATTAGATATTAAATTTCACTTTACCAGTTTTACTTGCTAAAAAAAATTTTCGCTAGTTTTATTGATAAAACTTTCTAACTAATTTAATGATTAAACCTGACACTAATTTTGTGGCAGAAATTTTTTAGCAAAATTGACTAGGGCCCTAGGAATTATACAAACATAGCACACGAATTTACTACTAGCCTATGTGTTGATAAAAGTTAGTGCTATATCAGTATAATTCCTAAAATACATCAACCCTAAAACAAATAAGGCTACTCTTTTCTTTGAGAACAGGTTGCTCGATTATGACTAGCACCTCCACAAATTTTACAACGTAATTGGCGTTTTGTCTTTTTTGATGGTTCGTTCGCACGTCGTATTCTATTTGTTCCTTTTGGTCGACCCTTTGCTTTACGTTTTTGAGGATTCATCAACTCACGTGGATCCAACTTTCCTTTTTTTAGTTTCATTATCGGTTTCATCCTCACTATCAGAAGTTACATTACTGTCAGATGATGATAGTCCTTGACAATCTTCTATATATTTATCAAGGATGGCAATAAAATTGTAATCATGTCGTCAAACAGCTAATGTCAAAGCTGCTCTTGCCTTGCCCTATGCTTGCCCGTATAGTTTACGCTCATTTAACATTTTATAGTTTATATTATGCACATCTTGAGACAGAACTAATGTGTTAAGATAAGGAACTAAACTACTCCAACCCATCGTTACTAATTCTTCCATTTCAAAATTTTGTGCAACCAAAAATGGTTCTTGAGCAGAATTGCAGCTAACCTCACTATTTTATTGTACCATCGTGATCTTATCAACTAAATATGGAATGTTGCAGCCTGTAAACACAGTATTACTTGAAAAAAATGCCGGCAAACGATTCTACGATTACAATGATCAAAACAAGAACATAAGTGTGTTCCATTATCTAAAAGGACTACAAAATGTCGTATATTATTAGATGTTACTTGTCGAACTCCCCACATTTCTACAATCCTATTATTATCGACGAGACTAAACATAGATTTGGCCGTGATGTCGGTAAATTTTGGATTTTCACCAAATAAGGTAGGATCGTCAAGATTAATCTAAAAATTTACAACAATAGCACCGGTATTATTGATGCAAATCACATCTAATTTCATTTTGTATAACAGAATTACTTTAAGGTATTTTCACAATTCATTTTTTGATACTATCACGGCATGATAGTAAAGTGCTTGTTTTATCTGATCCTCCTGAATCTTTAACATTTCTACTGTAAGATATTTACGCAACATATTATAAACATTTGCAAGAATAGTATCAGCTATCGCGACCAAAACAGCTTTAGGAATCGAGGCACGAAACAATGCGTACTCTGTCTTTTTATCCTCTTCAAGAATACATAACGACAGTTTATCTGCAAGTTCTAATAATGTAGTATTCGAATTAAATATTAATCTCTTGATCTTTGAGTTATAACTTTTAACCCGAGAAGTGGATAACATCTCCGCAGTAAATAATTTAAGTACAAACGCCTTCGCCCAAGTTTCTTTAATAGTATAAAGCACTCATTGTAAATAACTAACTACATGTTCATTGTTATACTTTTCAATTAGTCGTTTTCATTTGTATTCAAAGATTGTTATGAAGCTGCTTTGCTGTAAGTTGAAAAAGTCCTTAATAAACTCATCGTAACAGTCTCGGAGATTATTTTTCAAATTGAGAGGAATATTTTGTGCGATATGAAACATATAATGAAGAGCGTTGGTCATTGGAAATTCTTCCCGTATCGCGGCAAGTAAGGCAGGGTCAGCATCAGTAAAAATAACATATAGAATGGCTTCAGATGTCACTTTCTTTATTTGCTACAATATCCAAACATGCGACTCCTTTGTTTCATCGTCGGTTAATGCTTGAGCTACCAATCGGGATGATAAATGATTGTCAACCACCAAAAAAAGTGACAATGTCATTTCGTAACGGTTGGTAGCCGATGTGTTGTCATTTAAAACTACATCACCAAACTTTAACCATCTTTCAATTTGTTCTGGAGACATATAGAATAGTCGATGTAGGCATTTACTATTATGGTCCCAATCTACTTCAACATACTATCGGGGTCAATTTTTTTCTTTTTTAACAACTCTTCATACAAACGACTGGCATCATTCGTTTGGTCATGGGGTTTTGAACGAAACTGTCGAATTACCCGATGTAATACTGCATATAAATCTTTACAGAATGCTTTTCCTCAAGAGCTTTATGAATTTGTTGAGGACTACAATTCATTTTGGTAACAAAAAATTCAACATCATTAATCATATCCACTGTAAACTCCAAGCTTTCCTGAAAATCATAATGTGCACAATTGAGAGTATGATTCTTATGCTCATCAATTAATTTTGTAACATAGACGACCTTGTGAGGATTGTTTTTCTCTGGGTATAAAAGATTTATCTGCCATATACACCCAACGTGTTTAGAAGTTATTTCTTTCTTTTTATCTTTACTTTTTGTTGACTTAGGCTGACCAAAGTGTTCACAAACTAATGTGCGCCTTCTAATTATGTTATTAGATCTTTCAACACGATAGCAACGAATCTTGAATCCTTGCTTGCTTCCATACTTTTCAACTTCCTTCATCGCATAATCCCAGTTAAGAAATATCTTATTCTCTCGCAATTCTTCACCTTGAATGCCATCATTTATCAGATGATGTGCCATAAGATTCTTGTGTTCAGTGCTTTCAAAGTTTATCATATCTTCGCCTTCATGGTTATCTTGATGCAAAAAATCTCTAATAACATCAAGTTCACTTTGGTTATATAGGATATCATTAATAGCATATTCGCTCTGGATATTATTGTATAATGTGCCATCAGTTATAGCAAATTCATACAATGCATTATCATTAACGGCATATTCTTCATATTCTTCCATAGGGTTAGATCAAGCATAGGTAAATTAACAAGGCAAAAGTTAAGATAATGTGACGATCAAATGTAAGCAATATAGCAAGAAACAAAATCCAAATATAGAGCGATTGAATAAAAAGTCAAGTACAAAAAAATTTTGGTAAGTACGGTATGAATAAGACGAATAGATGATTAAGTGTAAGCGACATAGTAAATGTAGTTGATCGATTAAGTGAAGGTAATACAATGATTAAGTGTAAGCGACGTAGTAAACGTAGTTGATCAATTAAGTGAGATAACATGACAATTAAGTGGCAAGAAAAAAAATTTTTATATGGTTGATTCAAATTAAGTATGTCATTTATGTTGAGTCTATTTAATGAATTACGTAGGGGTAGCATTGTGGCACTATGTTCAATGTCAAGATATTATTTTTATTTAATAAACCGATTTACAAAAGCGAGATTATTTTTATTTAATAAATTGATTTACAAAAAGGTAGTGCCGCGGCACTATAGTACTGCGGCACTATAGCACTATAATATTATACCCTAAAATTAATATCTATTCAAAACCTAAATACAAATTACAATAAATAATTAATAATATGAACTAAAATTTTTTTATATTATTTAAAAATTTGCTTATTAGCAAACTATCAAGTTTATAAGTTCAAGCCAATATAGGAGATAGCTAAAGCCAAGTGCATTTATATGTTTTTGATTATTTAATTAAAATTAGGGTAAGAATTAGTTAGGGGTTAGAGTTAAAGCTTAACTTATAAGTAAAATTGGCTTCTCGACATTTTTTATTAATGCTTCTATACAGGTTTAAACACTCGTTTTCTGTATTCTCGATATTTTTTACTTTTTTTCTTTGTTTTTGTCTCGTTGGGCTGATCTGTAAAGATGAAATTTTACAATTTGATTAGTTTTATATCATGTAAACACACCTGGCTTTAGATGACCCCCAATATAGTAATTCTAATAAAATATAAAATTCTGTTGTACAATACTATTTATATTTTATATTTTATATTTGTTACAACTAAATATAGTGATATTTTTCCAAATTTTTATTTTATATACTTAATATAAAAAGTTTTTAAAAAAAGGGTGTAGCGACTTAGGGAAGTTGGTAAGTTGTCACCCCCCAAGTGGCAGGTCTTGAGTTCAAATCCCACTGGCGACGCTTTTGGAAAAAAATAGATCTGTGTTCCGGTAACTGTTTCTTGTCGATCGGTTGGGTACATCACCTGTAGTCCTTGGTTACCATCTTGAATGGGAGCTTCGGGTGAAGTTGTATCTCGTGATACAGACAAATCCAAGGAACCGGAGAAACAGAAACCCATTTGGCAAGTCCCGAGTAAGGAGGTAGCTCTGATCTTCGATAGTGCTAACCAAAACTGGAATATTGGACCGAAACCGGGGAACCGGACGTTGTCCTTGGGGACAAGGTCTACCAACCTGGCCGCCGGAGTCGCACCGGAGGAAAAGGACCCATGTTGAGGAATTGGGGACCAAGGGGAGAAAAACCATAATGGCACCTAATGCCTGGTAGATCAACTCTTCCGGGCCAACTGTATTGGAAGTCTGGGAAAACGGTGAAGGACCGGTAGGAAAGTGATGGTGGGTACCGGAGTTGGAGCGAACCTTATAAGGGCAGAAGTAGGTAATGGTAGCGGTTGGGTATCCCCTGACTGCAAGTTGCTTGCCTCGGTGAGTGCGTAAGTTACCGAAGTGTAGGTAATACCTGTGTGGTACAGGGACTGCTCTACCAAGTTTACCTGCGAGGATAAATTAGTCCTAAGGGGATGTAGGTAGCATCTGGGACTGTCTTCGACTGACTAATGTATCGGAGGGCTATACCGGTGATCACAAGTAGGATTGACATGCGAAGCTTGTACCAGAGGGTTTAAATAGGCAATCCCCTAGTCGGGTTGTAGGTATGGCAACTAGTGTAGAACCTTCGGGCGGACTACTTAAATTAGACAACCAAAAGTTGTACGTGTGGCTAGTTGTACTCTCATTCAATGTAATTCAATTGTGGGTGCGCCCAAAGAGGCGCCCTTGATCCACAGGCTTGATTAAATAAACTCTCCCCCAAAGCGGGAACTTTGACACAAAAAAAAAAAAAAGAAAGTTTTTTAAAATAAATATACAAATAGAAAGTATCAATATAAACAAAGTAGCATATATTGTATTATTACTAAACTAAAAGTATAGTCAGCTATTGTACTTATTGATTTATTCAAGTAAACTATTGTATTTAAATTTAACCTGTCGTTTAATAACAAGTCTTATATTTAGTATAATTATAAATATTTATTAAATATTTGAATACCTAATTTAATATTTGAATTTATTATAATTTTAATGTACTATGTTAGCTTTTTGATAACATTTAAAAGTCTTATCTTATATTTATTCTTTTTAACCTAATTTTTATGATTGAATATCAAAATACAATTTTTTTATATTTTATTAATGGATCATATTTCTTATTATTATAAAAATTAATCAAATTTAGCCAGATTATAGCTGTTTCATAAATTCTAAGCCATCTAAAAAGCTTTTTGATTTGATTATAAAACTACTTTTTTTATACAAAAAAAAAATTTCTTGCTAAATTTTACTACCGTATATATAAAGCTCTATCCTAATCTTTAACTCAATTTTTATTTAATAAAAAACTGTTTATTTTGTTTATTTTTTTTTTATGCATTGTAAATTACAAGTAATAATCATCCATAGTGATTATTAGTTATTTTTTTTTAACATTTATCTAATTTTTTGCCAATTTTTTTTATTTTTTTATAAGAAATTTATACTTTATTGCATAGTGCAATATATTGCACCCTCTATTATAACTATTATATATAAATTATTAATTTTGTATAACAAACAATTAAAGAAATTTTTATCAAAGCAAAAAATAAATTTAAAGCAAAGATATAGTTTATGCCATATTTCACACAGAGTATTTTTTATTAGAACTCCAAAAATGGTTTCATAGTCAAATTTTTAATTAATAGAAGAGTACAATATACAGTTAACTCTGGATATACTAAACCTGTTTATACCAGAATTAGACTATAACAAACCAGATTTAGCAAACAGATTTTTATAATAAATTAGGCTAACTATACTAAACTTAAATATTAAATCTTTATATATCATATTCAAATTCACCTTTACTAGCTCATGAATAATGTATACATATTTCATTATAGTAAACTATTATATAACTTCATAGATATTGCATGTATATGAAGAAAAAATAATATATATGCAAGTAAAATTCTAAAAATTTCTAACATAATTTAGAGCTTCTATTGGCTAGCTTTATATACCAAACAGTTTATTATAGAGTGAGTAATAACAAACTTACTTTATACTAAACAAAAAATTCCAAACTCTACAGTTTGGTATATCCAAAATCAACTGTATTGCAGGTGCAATAAATTATAAAACCTTTTTTTATAAATAATACATATTATTTTACCAAATTATATAATTGTATTATTGATTTAATTAATATCTTAATTATTTAATTGTTAAAATAATATGCCTTACTTGCAAATATTATTGAAAAATTGTCTAACTTCATAACAATAATTAGGTTTAATATTATTATAAACACCTTTGAAATTTTATAAAAAAGATCTTAAAATGCTAAAAATATTGCAAACTCAAATCTAGCAATTGCATTAATATCTTCTTCTTACTAAATGAATCGAAATTAGAATTTGTTCAAATTTTATATATAATACTAAATACATTAATCATTGGATCTATAATTAAAAATTTTATATGTAATATATTATTTTCATTTAATTATTATTTAATTTAATATTAAATATCAAATATATAGCAAATTTGTTCTATAAATATAAGTAGTTACCCAAATATTAAATAGTTACATATACTAAATACCAATCAAAATTATTAATTTTAAAAAAAATTAATTATTAAAACAAACAAACCTTAGATTTAATATTTTAAAATAAATATTATTAAACACTATTAGTAAATTTATATTTCTTTATTAAATTAGACCAATTTAAACTATATTATATAAAGGGAAAATGTTTTCTATGCACCTGCACGGTTGTGCATCCCCACGTGCATCATATAAAAATAATAATCATTGTAGATAATCATTATTTTTTTTATTTGTTTGTTTTTTTTGTTTTCGCTTATTAAACTTTTTTTTAGTGTTGTAGTTCGTGTCGTCTCTGGTGCCATCGTGGTTGTGGTGCCGTCGTTAGTGCTGTTGCTAATTGGCGTCGTCGTTGGTGTCGTCGTAAGTGTCGTAATTGGTGTCGTCGCTAGCTAGTGTCATTGGTGTTCTTGTACGTGCTTCTCTTGGCATCCTTGTGGGTAGTCTTGTATAGCATTCGTATAGTATGTATTTTATTTGCATAAGCGTTCTTTTTTTTTTTTTTGTTTTTAGGTTTTTTTTACTTGTCTTCAGTATTCTCGTAAATGGGGTTTTCAGTGCCCTTGTAGGTGGTTTTGTATATTTCTCCTGCGTTTTTCTGAGGTGGTCTTGCTTGTTTTTTTTTTGGCGTTTGTATGGTATGTTTTTTTTGCATAAGCGTTCTTTTTTTTTATTTTGTAATGTTACAGTACCGGAAGCCTTCTTTAATTCCGATAGAGTAACAATCATACGGCTCCTGAGATCCCTTACTTTGGGCGTGAAGCGGTGTGCAAGAGGGAAGTATAGTTTCTTTTGTGTCTGTAAGAAACTACACACTTCTCTGAGGCAGTTCGGTATAAAACAACAAGAGATAATACACAGTTTATTAATTGAACAAGAGGGCTATTCCAAGGTGTCTGTTCCTT
>QKWP01001761.1:73840-110334 GCA_003550325.1 Gigaspora rosea | reverse complement strand
ATTTGGAGAAAACCCAACAATATTAGAATTATCCGAGGACAACACAATACCACATAGATTCCAGAACACTATATTTGAATTTGAAATTCACAAAAGTTCCGCAAATAAACTAACGTACCTTAAACTCCGCCCATCTAAAGATCAAACACAGATCAACGGTACAACCAAAGGAAAACAAACATGGGAATTCCTCCATAAGAATTATTCGAAATTACCCCTAATTTAGTAATTCCCGGCAACACAAAATCTGACCACACTGTGCAATACTATAGCCTGAAATTGTATGTGAGTAAGCACGGGTTTCATAATCACTGCACAGAAACTGCACAGAAACTGATCATCTAAAAAATTTAATACACGTTATCACACGAAAAATTGAAATCTGTGCACTATCATGCATAGTATTATATCCATATATTGATGTGTATTAATCTTAATGATCACATAATTTCTGTGCACTAACATGCACAATCGTTAACAATCACAATTATAATTTTCATGCACTAACTTGCACAATCGTTAAGGTTCTTAACAATCATAATTTTTATACACTGAAGTGCACAATCGTTAAGATTTTTAACAATCATAATTTTCGTGTTCTGACATGCACAATCATTAAGATTCTTAATGATCAATTTCAGTGCACTGACATTATGATCATCACAATTGTTAAGATTCTTTAATGATCAATTTTAATAATCATTTCTGTACATAATGTTATGATCATTACAATTGTTAAGGTTACTTAACGATCATAATTTCAGTGCATTAATATCATGATCATTACAAACATTAAAATTTTTAACATTCATAAGATAGCTGTGCAGCATGCAATGCCACGCAGGACCAGTATGATTAGCAATGTTTGTAATAATAATTTGTTCAATTAACCTATCAAGATATCTGTACTGATAAATTTAACACAAACAAAATGAACCTCAGCATACTAGAACAATAGCTTACATTTACTACAAAGATTTTATTAAGTAAAATGCTCTGATTTTCTTATTTTCACAAATATTTCAATAGTGCTATTATGTTTTAAAAGAAAAAAATTATAAGGTATTTGATTATTTAATATCTTGGGTCACTTGTATTAGTGGATTGATCCTTGACAATAATAACGGAAATCATGGCTGATACTGATCGGCTGCTTATGTAGCCAATCAGTATTAGTCATGTATTTCTGTTACTACTATCAAGGATCAATCCACTAATGTCCAATGACCCGAGGCTTCATTATTATAAATTTCTTTGATATCTGAGTTGTTAAGATTGAATTAGTTTAGCATTTTGTAAAATCATTGCAATTGCAGGTTATTACAAAAAATTTTGCTACAAATCTTACTTGAAATTTCATATGCAGTTAAGTTGGTTCGTATTCAAATTATTGTGATTACTATTATAAAAATTCTGTTATAGAACTTACTTTTCCAATGATACTCTATTTTGATTTAGGTTAAATCAATTTGTATTTGAATTATTGGAACTTCTATGTAATTCATTCTAAATTAGAAATTGAAATTATTCTAATTTATATTAAGTTATTGTAAATAACTAAAAACTTACTATTGTAGTAACCATAGTATGTGGACAAGTTAGTTTGTATCGAATTATTGTGGTTTCTCTATGATTCGGTTTTTCAGCTGAAACTAATTTTCAAATTCAAAATGGTTTGTACCGAAGAATTTTAGTTTGCCTTATAAGTCTGAAATCTCTGAACTAGTTTGCCCTGCAAATTTGAGTAAATACTGATATGATTAAGGTTGAGTTTGTCTGCATTCACATTATTAAAAATTTTTTTACTAATTACTGTAAAAAATTATTAAAAAAAACTTACTCGCTATTTTAGCAATCACATTAGGTAATTTATTTTAAGTTGGGTTTGCATTGCAATTATCAAATTATTATAGGTCTTAAAAAATTCTTCCTTAAAATTAATTAACTCATGAACTATTATCAGAATTATATTATTTTGGTGCTATTCGATTTGTCTTATAAAGACAAAACAAATGATACAAAATCAAAAAAATTCTGTTAATCATGATTTTATTATGAATTACTGCAAAGAATTCTCTTACAGAATTTTTTTGCTATTACAGTATGCAGTTAGGGTTGAATTAATCTGTATTGAAATAAGAGTAGAAGTGTTAGCTCTGAGAAAGTTTCCCTTTAACCCAAAATTCTCATAATAAATTGCTTATTGAATTTACCTTTCACCTGTAGAGTATTCATTATTTTAAGTAATGTCACTAGTTTTGACTTCATAACTCGTGTCTTGCATTTCATTTAAGATAACCCAGTTAAAGAAAGCTCAAATTAATTACCTTTTATAAAAACATAAATTGACTAAACTTTTAATTACCTGATTTATCAAACAATTAATCTGTTTCATTGTTATATTAATCACTGGATTATCTAATTTTGCCATTGATCACATAATGATTATTAGTATTACATTAGAGCCTTTTATCCTTTGCGACTAGAATAAAGAAGAAGAATTATATAAATGGATTGACATTTGAACTACTAACAGAAGAACTATTCATAAGAAATCCAAGAAATACTTATCTTTATTCGCTCATACTGCATCAAGACCCTAAAAGAACTCTGAGACCCAGACCAAATCAACTATGCTATTTTTGCCTACCAATTAAAGGTTCAAGAGTCTTACACAATTAAAAGGCATTGGTTTGATTAGATAGAGGTGTTGTTAGTGGTTTTTAGCCGTTTCTTGATGCCCACCACTCTTACAACATGCATGTAATTATGACAAGGTGAATTAGTATGTATTAAAATTATCACAGTTTCTATCATGTATTACTATAAAAAAATCCTGTTACAAACTTACTCAGCATATAATACATTTAAAGGCTGAGTTTGCAATGAAATCATCGTGTCTTCTATCAAGAATTACTGCAAAAATTCTTATACAAAACTTGCCCGTTATTCTAATAATCACAATATGTCGTTAGGGTTAAGTTAGTTCGTGTTGAAATTATTATAGCTTCTATTATGATTTACTGTTATGTAACTCACTAACACATGTTATTAATATTGTCCATGTCTCAATCTAATTTCAAAAAATACAAAGTGTGAATGACAAATGAAAGTTGATTTTTTAAATCTCAAAATACAAAGTGTGCAGTACAAAGAAAGTCAATTTTTTAAAAAAATATATATATATAAATAAGTAACAACTGATTATTATTAATTCATAGCAATAGATTAATTACTAATTATAACTAAACTATTACGACATTAACATACAATAATTACAGATTTAAATAGTATCATTCTGATCATTAATTTTCACATGGTCTGATTATGGTTTTTGGATATAGCAAATCAAAAATGGCAAAGTGCCAAAAACAGTTTATTGATATCGATAACTGATAATTGAAAACTATCAAACATCATTCTTTATTAGGAATAGTTTCATATATCATAAATTACGCATGCATTAATTAGCGATATTAAACAAGCATAATTTTAAAAAAAGTATCCTATACTATTAGTCAATTACAATATATAATGTCATTGTTGACAAAATCACAATTTTTACGAATATATTTCCCACACATGTACATATTGTCATCACATGTCGTCAGGATCACTATAACTCCTGCCTAAATTGGAAAAATTAAAACCATTACCCATACTAAAAAAGAATTCTTCAAAAATCAGCATAGCAAACATCAAAGAAGTTGAACGGAAACCATTCCTCACACATTTCATATAGCACAAGAAACGTGATCATACTGGTATAATTTGTGCATGATATTACAATTGTCACAATTGTTAAGATCCTTAATGCTTATAATTTCATGTACTAATGTGATTATTAAGATTCTTAACGTTCATAATTCTGTGCATTAACATGATGATTGTTAGGATTTTTAATGATTATAAATTCTGTGCATTGACAAAAAACATTCATTTTGTTGTTTTTTTTTGTTTTTTTTGCACTTAACAATAATATTTTCCGTGCATTGACGCACACAAATTACATTAGTAAGCAAATAAAAATATGCTTTTTTTTTGTTTATTTTTGTAATTTTTATTATTATCTTTTATTTTTTTATATTTTTTTTTATATTTTTTTTTCCAACTAATTAATTTTTATATAATTTTTTTAGTTATTGTCATTGTTTTTAAACCATCTTTTAGAGTTATTGCCTTGGAAGTTGCTCTTTTGGATTCACTATCATTTTGGTATATGTTTTTCATCATTTTTGGTGGCATCACAACTTTATTTTTTTTACTATTATTTTTCTTTTATTTTTTAATACTTTCTGTATATTATTGTATTTTAGTATCCCTCTTGAGTATACATGAGAATGAAAGCATTTTAGGTTCTAAAACCTGAAATTAAAATTTGAAGACGAAATTGTTTTTGACCTATTTTACTTGAAAGATGAAATTATTTGATACTTTTTTTGAATAGATGAAATTATAAGGAACATATCTATATAAATTTTATTTGTTCTTCCTTATAAAAAATTTTAATTTTCACTAATGAAGACGAAATAGGCCTTTTCAAAAATCAATTTTAGTAGCATCACTACTCTTGAGTTACTGCTATTGGATTTGCTACAAACGGAATTGTCTCTATTGATTTATTTCTAAAGTAGTCATTTCAAATTTTTTTTAAACCTTTCATTTTGGTACTATTACTTTGTTTGTTTCAATATTATTAGTTGCTGGATTATTTTTAAAGCTAGTAGTTTTAGTAATTAGAAGTAGTTTCTTATTTGGTATATAAATATTAAATTAAAGTATTTGTATTATAAAATTTAATTAATAAAATAATTAAAGTTAGTTAATAAAATACAAAATTAAGTTAATAAAACTTATAAAATTTAGTTAATAAAATTATAAAATTTAGTTAATAAAATAATGCATATACACTATATGTTATTATGCATATATATACCTGTATGTAAATACGCACGAGACAATGTATAAGAAAACATAAAATTGCCAGTTAGTATGTGTTATCCCATATATTGTCTCATATAGATTTATGAAAAGTTCGTGTAGTTCCATATCAAACTTTTTATGTATTGCAGTATCATTCTATGCTGCAATTTGATTATAGAGCTGATATTAATTTTTTTAAAACCCTTGATGTTTATATTTTTTACTTCAATTTTCAGGGTTTTTCTAGTCCACCAGTATTTTTTCACATTCACCTTGTAGCAACAGGTTTTTTCTCAACTATTTAATATGAGTATATTAGATTTATTATTTATTAATTTTTAGTAATATGTGATGTCATACTTTTGCCTTCTTTGATATCTTTTTTGACTTCAATTCTAGTTCAACAATCTTTTGGGTCTTTGATTCTCCACCCTTGCAAGCTCTGAGTAAGTTATTAAGAGCTCTGTTCCGACTTTTATTCCTCTGTTTTTATCCTTTTTAACTTTGCATTCCATTTTGTATATTCTATCAAATATTTCTCTAGTAGGTTCTTCTACTTTCTCTATATTTTGTATAAATATTCTTTGAAATTCTTTAACCTTTTCAATCTATACTATATATGCATAATCAAGCCTTTCTTTCTCTGTAAGTAGCTTTATTTTATTTATAGTTTCTTTTTGGTTCTTTTCTTTGCCTTTTAATATTAATTTTATCTTCAGGTTCTTGGATAGGTTCCCTTTTTCCAGGAGTGAATTTTTGTATAAGAGCATTGCATTCTGTGTCTACTTCTTTTAAGTAGAACTTCTAATTCATTTTTTTGCTCTTTATTGAAGCAAAAAACATCATAGTTGAAAAGTTCTTTTATAGTTTCATAAAGTGTAATAGGTATCAAGAATATCAAAGCATTTAGATTTTTAAGAAGTAGTCCTTGCAGAATGTCAGATAGGTGTATTTTTCTTTTACTTCTAAAAGTAATTTTAGGGTCTTACTATCTACAACTTTTTCAGGCTCTGTAGATACAGTTTCTATTTCTTCTTCTTTCTTCAGATTGAATCTATCAAGAACTTTGCAACTTGCATTATCTGGTTTAGCAAAATTCTCTAATTTATTTATTTCATTCTCCTCTTCAATACTTCTGCCTTTCTTTACTTTAGTTCTATTCTGGTAGCACCAATCTATTTCACCTATTTCATAACAATAACTTATCTCTAGATCTTTAGTAAACTCAAATATTGGGTCCTTATCCTTTTCAAGTCCTTCTTCAACCAAAATTTTACTATTGAAGTTTTTTATTCTAATAGTTTCTTCTTTTTTTTGAATCATTTCTTTGGACAATGCATTACAGAAATTAAATAGTTTTTGTAGTAATTCTTCATACTTATTTTTTTTACTTCTAATTCTTTTTTCTTTTTTTCTTCCTTATAGGCCTTCTCCAATTCTCTTTTGATAGCTTTCATTTTTGTTTTGAAGCTATAGGTTATTATTCTTTACTCATTTCCAATTTACTATTATTGTTTACAGCACTAGTCATCATTGTATGGGTAGGACCCCGAAATATACATAGATAGGTCAGGTATGAGTTTGCTTATTTTTGAGGTTTTTTTTATGCAAATCATTTCTATTTATAATAATTTTTTTGCTTATTTTTGAAGTTTTTTCTGCAGATCTTTTTTTTTTAGTAACAATATAATTAACCTGACCTATCTATGTATATTTCGAGGTCCTGTATGGGTCATCCATATCATTAGCATTCTCTAATTTGACCAGTTTTTAATAATATTTAAATGATTTATATTTGCTTTCATGAATTTAGAGTATAATTAATATCAGACTGTTCATGATAAACTTCTTTTTTATCTCTTGTAATAATATATTCCAATATATCCAGTGTAAAATTCAGGGCTGCAGGTATTTGTTTATCATAGAGAGGACCATAAAAATATTTATTTATTATTATTTGTAGCTCTTTAATTTGTTCTGAGGTAAGTGTTCTAGTAAGCATAGTACATTTTGTATTTAAGTGTTTTATATTTGGGCACTCAAGAACTTTATAATCTTTTACTTGACATCAAAAACATCTTTGCTATAGATATTGAAAGAGTATTGTAAAGGCAAAGCAAGATTTATTTCATGGTTTTTAGTTTTATATTTCTTTTTTCATTACAGGATTCTTCTATCTTTGCTTTAAATATTCACACAAAACAGATAGCTCAAGTAATTTATATATAATCTTAGCTCATATAGAGCATATTTAAACTCACATGTTTCAGTTCACACCGAGCAACTTCTTAACTTCTACTTTACAAGTCCAATGCCAATTCTTGTTATGAATCTCACAATTACTACCAATTGTTAATCTGTAAAATACCTTTCAGAAATTTAGGCTAATGGAGCAACTATCAATACAGAGTCATATGAGTACAAAGCACAGAATTGTGTAGTAGTATATTATAGTTATTAGTATTTATACAAGTGAAAGGGTTTATGTTTATATCTTAAACCATATATTTTAATATACAAATTTGTGCACTAAAATTTTTATAAAAAAATTTTTTTTAATAAAACCTCTATTCTAATTGGTTATAGTGAATTCCATAAACTCAAGTCACATGGCATACTTTACAGTCACAGTTTGGATCACTTCATATTGTCTAAACATTAAGTAAAACCTTAACTAATAGCCATAAAGTATGCTTTGTGAACCAAACTTTGGACTGCATATCTCTATAGCATTGCCTCAAAAACCAATTATACAAAATTGTCATGAAGTATCTATGATCGACTTTAATATTGTATGACAATTGAAAAGAAGTTTAATAAGTGTCACATGCAGGTTTCTTTTTTAGTATTAAATTTGGATATCAAAGTCCTATTACAATTCTATTATGATCCATATTAGATAACTAATTTTTTAAAAATTATAAAAGAAATTTTATAGAATTAATTGATTTGTAACTGTAGGTTACAGAATAAAATTTTATAACCGTAAAAACTAAGATCAGGTGTAATGTGATTATCAAACCAAATTTTCTATAAAAATAAAACTGTGCGATTAAGGTTAAGGTTAGAGTGAGGCTTGGTGTAAGGCTTTTGGTTAGAGAGGACTTTAGTTACATTAAAATTTAGCAAGGAATTTTTTTTGTTAGAAACCAAAAGGTAGTTTCATATTTGATTTTGAAGCAATTTTTGGCAAAATGAACGTTTGTTTTGACTTTTTCAAATGCGTAACATTATTTTTGATTTTAGAATTTGATTGGCTTGTTGGGATGGTTTACAGTAACTGCAGTTACAAATTAATTAATCCAATTTTATGAGATAAAAATTATATAGCATTTAACATATGATATGCTTTTATTTTAGTTTAAAAAGTAGGGGTAAAGCCTAATAAAATTTTATGCAATTAGTCTTTAAAAATTTTAGCATACAAATATATATGCTATATAGTTTAAAAGATAGTGTAATTTGGCAAATTGAAAAAGAGTGTGATATAATTTATTGAATCGATTAGAGTGTGTCTTTTATTAATATGATTATTAAGATAACATGCCAAACATATCTACAAAGTGAAAAATATTGACCATATTTATAATAAAAAGTTTATATTAAAAGAAAATAGCATTTTTGCTATAAATATTCAATCAATTTTTTTTTTGTTTTATAACCGAGACCTTGCTCTTTTTTATTTATTAAATTTATATTATTACATGCAGAAGGAAATAATATATTAATATCTAACTAATAGAGAAAAAGAAACTTAGACTTCATGATGGCCTTCCACTACTAATCAATCTTTATCTGAGGCCTAACTGTTAGCTGAGTAAAGTTTAACTTTTCAAACTTTTAAAATAAAAATTGTTAACATCAATAAACTTGTCCTGGCATAACTGGCCCAGGCCCCAGTATGTTAAACAAAAAGCAGTCATATAGACTAGACTGTTTAAAACAGAGCTTCTAGAATTTTCTTCCAGTGGTTTTGCCATAAGTCTCGCACATTTTTTCACGTTACTTGTTTCCAAGCCACTCATGATAATTGTATCCAATACGGTAGATGCCTTTTCTTTTTGGGAGTAGTAAACACTGCAGATCTTTTAGAGAGGGTACTTCATAATGCCCACTTTTTGAAAATTCTTCATGAACCGACGGCACCAAAGGGAGTTCATATATAACTATAGTAAGGACAATAGTTCTTCTCGTATAGTCCAAAATCTATCAGAAAGCACCAAGTACTTTTCTGGTTATAGTGAGTGATAAACTCTAAGCTTGTCAGCAGGTAGTCTATGAACTTTACCTCTAAATGACAAGTGCTAGTTTTTTGGTAAGTGACAAACTCTAAACTGTTAGCAAATACTCAGTTAACTGTATTCCTAAATAACAGCTGCCAGGTTGCATGTTTTCATTGGTTTTTCTACTGTTTCTTTGAGGCTTTACTTCTGAAGTGTTAGTATATTTGTTGGTACAGGTAATTGGCAGGTAGAGTTATGGAAGATCTTTTTAATATTCGATCAATTATTACTTTAATTTTTATAATTTCTTGCATATCTGGTTGATAAACTATAACTATCTAATTTGACAGAAATAGCAGATCTAATATTTTGGCTACAGCAACCTTGTAATCCATCAACAACTTATGACTTTTAATATCAGGGTCCAGATTAGCATGAGTAATACTATTAAAGAACTTATACAAGAGATTTCCAAAATTCTAAATTGAAATGCATCAGAGTGCATCAGAATTATGATCAGCTGAATCAAAATTAATTAATTTTGTTCCAAGATTATAAAAACTTTTACTAATAATCATATCCATTTATTAAAAAAAATGGTCAGCTAATAATTTTGCTATAAAATTTGCTAACAACTAGAGCAAATATTAACCTAGATCTAAAAAAAAATTTGGGAACTGCTCTATGATAATTCTATTAAAGTGTCTATTAAAGAACAATACAATATTATTAGAAAAATATACTTCTTTTATTGCAAGGTTGCTGCAACAAAACCCTATACCTTGAAACTAGACCAAATTTTTTATACCTCTTTCTGTCTATCAGTTTGAGGACTAGTAGTCTTGGGCGACAATTAGATCAAATTTAAATTAAATAATAGTATTGATGGTTTTTTTTAGCCCTTAACCCAATAATTAGTACTCTGATCTCATATTTTATACTTTAATTACTGGTCAGATTATTAATAAACAAAATTATAGATAATAGATGATTTGAGACAAAAGCTGCCTTAATACTTACATATTATAATAGAAGTATGACTATTAATTTATTAAATAGTAACAATAATAATCATGACTATTAATTCTAATACAAACTAACAATATATACTGTATTATTGCAATAGCTAATAAAATTACAACTGTATTACATTAGTATTTCTAGAACCTATATTATTATTGCTAATATTAAAGAATTCTAATATGATGTTATTAAGAAGAGCCTTGCTAAAGCTTTTTTACGCCCAGTTTTTAAGATTATTGAATGAATTTCTAAAAAAATAAGTGTAATGTTTTGGCAAAGGGCTTGTACCAATATTTTTCATCTTTGAGACTAAGTTGGTTAGTAATAAGATCCAAAGAAGTTGGCATATTGTTTTTAAAAAATAGTTTATACTATGTATTTTTTCTTAAATCGATTGATATTGCTACAAATATAAACTAGTATTTTAAAAAAGAGTATCTATTGCTGATTTTTTCTCCTTGGGGTCAAGACTATTACAGTTAAGATCAAAAAAGATTATGGTAGTTTGTTTAAGGACCTTAGCCAATGCATTTTTTTCTCTCGATCCAAAATTATTTCTACTAATATTCAATGAAGTTAAAATTGAAAAGCTTTTATTAACTCAATTTTTTTTACTTTAAAGCTAAGGGCTGTGTCATTAATCACCTAATTATTTTTTATCAGAGGCCTACCCCTTTCCCTTTTCCTTAATATATATAGTCAGGTTCTTATATATAATTTCAACTTTTTTTACCCCTCCTCCCTAAAAAATCACCTGATTTTTGTTACTCCCCTAATATGATTTTTACAAAGATACAAAGTATTTAATACAATGTTTCTATAGAGCCTCTATTAGCACTCATCCTTCTTGGAAGCCAAGTTGATTGTTATTAAAACTTAAAGATCTTAAATTAACATTGCAAAGAACTTTTTTTAATAAATTTATTTTATTCAAATTAATCTTTAATATATTTGAAATTCAAAGAAGTCAGATATTTATTTCTTTTCAAAATTTTTATTGTCTTTGAATCAGATGAATTGGTTGAATTAGTTGAACTAGGTAAGCTAAGTGAGTCAGAAAATCTGCAAAAAAATTCATATAATTTATAGTTATGATAGTGATATTTGCAAAAGTATTGTAATTAAAGAGCACTTAGCAGTATTAATAGTGTTTACTTTTTGATAATTCAAGTTTTTTATAAAGAAGCCATCTTCAATTACATTATGTAAATAATAGCTATAAACAATTGTGTAGCTATTCATATTTTTGCTATTAAAAATTTTTTAAATTAAAAAAAGAATAAAAAAGTTATGATAATAAAATTTTTAGGGTATAAATAAATCTAATTATTTACTTAGCAGTCTATAAATTCGTATTTTTGCTATTAAAAAAATTTTCTAATATTCTTCCAATGATGGATTTGGATAATTTAAAAAACTAGAGTTAAAAAGGATTAACAAAATTTTTTCTTTTCATTAACTTTAAAAAGAGTAATTTGATAAGTCTTAGATTATTTAAAGTTTATTTCATTAAATTGGAGCAATAATTTTAAACTAGTCATAGTGTACAAGAAGTAAAAAAAATAAATTTTTGCAATCTAACCAGCAGTTATCAAAAATGTTTAAAATAATCTCAAAGGAAATTTTGTTATCATTTTGTTAAAGTGCAGAACAAGGCAGAGAATTGGTTTAATTAGTTGTTATTTTATATACAGTACCAAACAGCAAAAACCATCCATTTTTGTTTAGAGGCCGCCAAATTTAATGCATATAACACAAACTCTGATTGGTTAATATTGTATATAACACAAATTCTAATTGGCTAATTATAATTTGTCTGTATATTGTACTGTTTTAGTAATTTTTAATAATAAATATTAACCAATCAAATTACACACATGTGATCAGGCTTCAATCTGATTTGTTGATTGTTATGTGCCAAATTTGTGCTTTACTATAAAAGTTACTGAACTTTAAACCCTTATAACTTTTTTAAAAAGTAAAATATCAAAAATCTGTCTTACAAATTTGTAGTTAAGGTTACAAATAATAAATTTGTAAAAGGAATAATTACTTATTGTCAAGTTATTAAACTTTAAGCAATGCCAAAAAATGGATAGTTTTTGCTGTCCAGTACTGTATAATTTAAAATTTTATGAAACATTGCTATAATGCAGTTTAAAGATTTTTCTATTGTATTGTATTATTACCATATATAGTAATTATCTTCATGTTGTAAATACTATAGATATCTTGATAATCCAAATGCTATAAGAAAACATTAGCATTATTATTATTACAAATTATTATATATAATAATCAACTTCATGTTTATATTATACTATAAAATGCTTGATAATCCAAATTAGTATTTTAACCCATTCAACCTGAGTGACCTGTTATGCTAATCTAAATAGACTAATGAGTATTCCCAGCCAATTGCTAATATTTGTTTACATTGGGTAAAATAGGATTGTTAAAGTTTAATACATTCTATTTTACCCAATATAAATATAACATTAGCAAATGGCTAGAAATACCTGTCAATCTATTCAGATTAGCCCAATGGGTCACCTAGATAAATGGGTTAAAACACTAATTTAAATGTTACAAGAAAATGTATCTTATGAAGCATATATATACGTATAGGCTAAAATTTTCAAATTCTACAGTTTTATTATAAATAGCATGATTTTTTTTTAATATTAGGGGTATAGCTCCTGCCCAAACTTTATTAATACTTAAGTAGATTAACATTTGGTAGTGCCGTAAATACATACATATTATATACCAGTATTGAGACTAGGACTTCAGACTATAAACCTTTTATCCACGGCTAAAACCCACCAGAGCCTTCTGTATTCCCATTTATATAGATGACCTGGATTTGTACGTCCCTTTACAACCAACAATCCACATTCACATGTCCGCCACTTTGCCCACATTTCCTAATTCATCACTTCCAATTTGGTGTGTGTTGCCAGGTAGGCGCTTAATGCTTCCAATTTGGTGTACCCAAAATCTGGTGTTACCCAGAAAGTCCCTTACTAGCGTACTTCTCAGGGTTCGTATCTCAAGCCATACAGCTGCCTCTACCACATTGGGTAAGTATCTCAAGCCTTCATGCTGCCGCAACCAGCCGGTTTCCTGCGACTTGAGGACCCAGGATTTAACGTTCCGAATTTGGAGATGTGCGAACGACTGTACTTCCTGCTATGGTGGCGAGGTATCTGGGCATGTTTCGCAAATGCTTCCAATACCGAATATAGTTGGGTGGCATCATGAGGTAGGGAGAACCCGATCACCACTACATGCACTTATACCAGCATATATCTGTACTGGTAGTCCCTAACCCTCTTAGCGTCCAAAGACTCCCATATAGGTACGCCCAGAGCTCCGTTGGGTCTTGACACGTACATGCCTCCATGTTTCTGCTTCTTATTGGCCGATTAGTTCCGTCTGCCCTTGCAAGGTTCATTCTGATCCACAATACTCATATCCAACCTTCCTTCCAACCTTTACCGATCCCTCCCAAACTACCAAACCAGTTAGCCCGGAAGGATTGGTCGGCCCGGCTTTATGTACCTGATGAACTCTCTCTCCTATGTTCCTAATTCCGAAATATAGGTCCTTTTCCTCCGGTACGACTCTGGCGGCCAGGTTGGTGTTCCCTCTTGCTATAGGGCTTTTTCCGTCCGGTTCTTCAGTCTTCAGCCAGAATTCTGGTCTTCTGTAGTACCGTTGTAAGATCTTCCTTACCTCCTTGCTCGGGACTTGCCAAATGGGTTTCAATTGTTCCAGTCCCTTGGATTTGTCTGTGTAACTTATACAACTACGCCGATGCTCCCATTCAAGATGGTGGTACCAAGGTTACACATAATATATCTGACCGATCAATGAACAAATGTTACCGTAGCACAGGCCTATTTCCCAATTCGTCTCCAGTGGGATTTGAACTCTAGACCTGTCGCTTGGGGAGTGACAACCAGACAGCTTCTCTATGTCGCCACACCCTTATAAATAGCATGATTATTGATATTAAAAATAATATTTTAATTGACTTAGTTAGTTTTTATATACTGTATTTTATTTGCCAAAGTATCTGGTATAACAATAAATCAATTTTTAAAATGTTTATTTATACATTATATAATATATAATTATATATTTAAAAATTTTAATAGCAAAAAATTGCATTATACTAAGTACTTTGGCAAATAGAATACATAGTTTATTTTATAGGTCTTATAAGTTTTTATATAGTTTACTTTATGGGTCTTATTAGTTTTTATATAGTTTACTTTATGGGTTATCAGTTTAATATTATTTACTTTATAGGTCTTATTAGTTTTTTATATAGTTTACTTTATAATAGTCTTATTAGTTTTTTATATAGTTTCCTTTATAGGTCTTATCAGTTTTTTATATAGTTACTTTATAGATCTTATTAGTTTTTTTTATATAGTTATTATAGGATCCTAGACATCTCTGATATATGTTATATTTTTTTTAGCAAATTGCAGAAAATTTGGTTAAAGTACTTTTGAGATCCAAATTTAAGTTTTAACAAATTGAGAATAAATTTAAAAAAGATTATATAAAGTGTTTTGGCAAACCATAGCAATTTTATATATATTATAGCAAATTATCTGCATTTTGCAAGAATTATACCCAAAAATAAGCTATCTCTTTTTTGTTCTACTATTATTTTTAAAAATTTAAAAAGCTTAATTTTAAATTTTTTTGATCAAAAAATTTAAAGTAAATATTTTCATTTAAATTTTAGAAATATAAAATTAAATATATCAGAACAATGTATTTTTATGTGCCAAACAAATTTTCTTAGAGCACAGTGTTAGAATCAATTAGTAAAATTTTGAGAATAAAATTTTTTAGTATTTAAATTAATAAAATAGGTTAATACATGATGTACATTGGAAGTCTGGAACTCCATTGAACGTCCAAATTCTTCTAGAGGTCTAGCAGTTCTAATGGGAATTCCCATTGGAACCTATATTATTGTTCTATTAAAATGCGTTGATACAAATAACATTAACCAATAAGAATGTACACATTTCACATAATATTGCATAAAACTCTACGATTATTAGCGTTATTAGATCCGTATACAAATTTATTCCTGCTTTGAATTTAAGACTTTTTTAACTCTTAGAATTAACAAATTACATATAGGTGCAAAGTAATAATCGTAAGCATTACAGTAAAAATAAGGCCTTTTAAAAATGGTATACATATGTATGTACGTCTTTAAAATAGCATCTTATAGATGCCCAAAAAAAGCATGTATCTAATACAATATGCCTGTATAGCCAAGATAAAGAAATACTTAAGTAATCTATACAGCCTTTGTACATACGTATATGCATATTGTAATATAGTAAATTAGATTACATTATGCAAGTGTAAATACAAGGTTGCTTTAAAAAATCTTAGGTTGGTAAATTGATCTTTTTGTAATAATACACATAAGTGTACGTACTTGAATTAGTGTGCAGGTTAATTATAAAATTAAATAATGTACAAATGGCATTATTTTGCGCTTCATATATCCAGCATTTTTATTTATTTCAATCTGACGATAGGCTTTTTACTGCATTATAGCATCAATTATTAGCATATACTCGCATAATTTTAGCCTATTCAGCTATCTTATACATGTGTAAGATATTTGGGCTTCTAGAAATTACGTAATATTTTGTTACTAATAAATTTCAAAAATTTACTCCACCTACCCACATCTGATACTCTATTAGCCAATCAAATTTGATATTTTTTAAAATTTATTTATGTTTCAATTTATGAAATCGATAATAACCATTGCTCTACTGGACCAATTTAGATGATTTAACTACCAAAATGTTCATTTCACTGAGATGATTCCAACAAGCCCAAAATCATTAAAATCTAATCACAGAATCCCAAGATAATTCAACTTTTGTGTAATTTTAATAGTAATTTTTTTAGAATTACTAGGTAAATTTCTTTAATATTGAATAACTTTTGATTCACTAGCCCGTTTTGGATGATTTAGCTACCAAAATGTTTGTCTTAGTGAGACGATACTAACAAGCCAAAATTGCTAAATTCTAATTACAGAATTCCAAAATCTATAAAAATTTGTATTGTTAGACAAACAATACCAATCTTTATCGATCTTGGAATCATGTAATTAGAATTTAGTAATTTTGGGCTTGTTAGAATCATCTCACTGAGACGAACATATTGGTAGCTAAATCATTCAAAACGGGCTAGTGGATCATAAGTTATTCAATATTAAAGAAATTTACTTAGTGATTCTAAAAATCACTATTTAAATTACACATAGAATGATCTTGGGACTTAGTGATTAGATTTTAATAATTTTGGGTTTTTAGAATCTCTCAGTGAGATGAACTTTTTGGTAGCTAAATTATCTAAATTGGTTTAGTAGAACAATAGTTATTAATAATTTTATAATTTTATATTTTTGATTAAAATTATAAAAAGAATTTAATATTTTTGCGCATGTGCGCTATAGCGACCTCATATGATTTGGTGTAATATGAAATCAAAACAACTAAAATAACCCTTTTTTTGTTATTTAGAGTTAGGTGAGATTTAATAGTATGTAGGCGAGAAAAAGGGCTTTATAGTAAAATTTTGCAAGGAATTTTATTTGCTAGAGCACGAAGAGTGGTTTCATAAGCAAAATTATGAGCCACAGGCAATTTTTTAAAAGATTGCTATTTTTTCTCGATTTCATGTTACACCTGATCCTATGATCTGATTGGTTTATCAGATGGGTCGTTACAACGCATATGCACTAAATTACATAAACCTTATAAAAATTTGACTAGAATTATAATTATAATTCTGATATTTTCAGGACCCACCCACCCTCCAAAAAATTATGTAATTTCTGGAAGCCCCCTTATTTGAGTATGCGAGAGTGAAAATTAGAAAATAGAATTTATGATTGATTAAATTTTATTTCCTCTCATGCACTTATTTATTATACCTCAAAATTAGAGCTATAGTTTTCGTTTAAATTCTAAATTATCATAAAAGTAATTAAAAAAAATATATTTTTTTTGAAATTTAACTATAGTAAAACAATGAATATAGCTAATACAGTACGTATATATTGGAAGTCACTAGAAGTCATTGAAAGCTCCATTCAGCCAATAAAAATCTTTACCGGAACAGTCCAGTGAACATCCGATCACTAGAAGTAAATTTGCTTCCAATTCCATCCAGTTAAGTCCAATGGCTATCCAGTTCCAGTGATATCCACTCGAATGGTCCAGTGGACAACACTAGGTTAATATATTTGTAACCATAGGTTACAATAAATTTTTTGTAACCAGGTCCATAACTAAGCCCAAATGTAATATAGTTAGGGTTAGGATTAGGGTAATGTTAAAGTTAGGGTTAGAGTTAGAGTTAGATTGTAATTGGTTAGAGTTAGAATTAGAGTTAACATTAAGATTAATACAAAATTGCGAGAAGAGCATTTTGTTAGTAGTACAACATGGGTTACTCTAGTAAAATTTTGAGTTATTAACAATTAACCATGGCTACAAATAAATTAATCCTAATAAAATTATATAAAATATTATAATTCTTAAAATTTTACTAATTGATTCTAACTTTACACTAAGTAAACTTGTTCAGCATATAAAAATACATTATTCTAGCATATTTAATTTTATTTTTTTTTAAAAATTTAAGAGAAGATACTTAATTTTGAATTTTTTTTTGATCAAAAAATCTAAAATTAAGCATCTTCTCTTAAATTTCAAAAAATATAAAATTAAATATGCTATTTTATATGCTAAACAAGTTTTCTTAGAGCACAAAGTTAGAATCAATTAGCATTAATAAAATTTTGAGAATTATAGAATTTTTTAGTATTTTAATTAATAAATTATATAAAATATTATAATTCTCAAATTTTAATTAATTAATTCTAACTTTGTTTTCTAAAAACCTTGTTTAGTACATAAAATACATTATGCTTGTATATTTAATTTTATAGTTTTAAAAATTTAAAAAAAGATACTTAAATTTGGATTTTTTGATAAAAAAATTCAAAATTAAGCATCTTCTCTTAAATTTTTAAAAATTATAAAATTAAAGGATTAATATATTTGTAGCCATGGCTACTGTAACCACATTTTATAAAATTGTTAATAACTCAAATTTTAATAGTGTAACCCCTGTTGTATTACTAACAAAAAATGCTCCTCTCATGATTTTGTAATAATTTTAACTTAACTCTAACCCTAACCCTAACCAATTACAATCTAATCCTAACTCTAACCCTAATTCTAATTTTAACACTAACTCTAACTATATTATATCTGGGCTTAGTTATGGAACCTAGCTATAAAAATTTTTTTGTAATCTATAGTTACAAATATATTAATTCAAAATTAAATATGCTAGTAAAATTTATTTTTATGTATATAATTTATTTTTATGTACTAAACAAGTTTTCTTAGAGTACAAAGTTAGAATCAATTAGTAAAATTTTGAGAATTATAATATTTTATAAAATTTTATTAATAAAAATACTAAAAAATTCTATGATTCTCAAAATTTTACTAATTGATTCTAACTTTGTACTTTAAGAAAACTTGTTTAGCATATAAAAATACAAAATTTTAGCATATTTAATTTTATATTTTTTGAAAATTTAAAAGAAAATTTTTAATTTTGGATTTTTTGATCAAAAAATCCAAAATCAAGCATCTTTTTCTAAATTTTCAAAATTAAATATGCTAATATAATGTATTTTTATATACTAAACAAGTTTTTTTGAGTAAAAAGTTAGAATCAATTAGTAAAATTTTGAGAATTACAAAAAGCCTCTTTAAATGCACTCTCTATAAGTGCACTTACTCTATATATGCACACTTTAGTATAGTTCTGAGCTTGGAACTTAGACCCTAAATGCATCTCTATATTCTGCACATACAAGACTCATGCAAGTATGAATTTGGCTCTGATATATTTAAGTTATTCCTTTAAATGCACTTTGTGTGATTTTATAATATAAAATATTTGCTAATTATTAGATAAATCTTAGTATATAGAAATTACATAATTTATGCATAAATAATTGCACAATCTTAACTTTTCTTTTGTTGTTAATTATTTTAAAATTATTATTTTTTTTTTTTTTAATTCGGCAGTCATGCCACAACTTTATTAAATGTCATCTATGCAACACCATACACGATGAACTGTTAAAACTACATTTAACTAAAATCTAAAGTGTGACCCATCCAGGTGTCCTAGGGATCCTTAAAAGTGACCTGCTATACCAAACTTTTCTCTCAACGCAAACCCCTCATGTCGTTACAATCAGAATTTCCGAATCACTGAGTTGGAGTTTGTTGCCTATCATAACCGCCTACTTCTTAACCCTCTTCTCCTTACTTCCAGAGTAGCAGGATTCTACTAGAAAAAGAAAACATATAATGAAAATAAAAGGAAGAATAAAAGGTGGGAAATACTACGCAGCCTAAGCGAAAAACCAAAATAAAACAAGAAAAAAGTAGAAGAAAGAAGAGGAAGGCAAAAAGTAAACGGCTATGATAGCACTATTTACGTTTGTGCCTAACGGTAAAAATTATATAATACTGCACAAGGAATCGCCTCGTCTAAGTATTATATGTACATGTATAAGAAAAAGAAAAAAGAAAAAGTGCCTATGGAACATTCTAGAAAGAAATTTCATTTCGAATTTTTAACTCCAAAACACCTCACGTGTCATTCATCATTTATCTCTAGAGACCCGATTTCACTCGTGACTTGATTCCGATATGGTAGGCGTGTTCCCAATTCAGAAGGAGTAAATACTGCCGATCTTTTGGAGGGGGTAAGCTGAATCGCCCACTTTTTGAAATTTCGAAAAGTCCAAGGGACGTCATACATAGTACCAAAACAAAAGGAGTTTGTAGGAGTTACGCTGTATAGAATAGTATATTCAACCAGGTCTCTACTTCTATTTTCATATCTATAGGACTTGACAAGGCTCCAGAGTTTCTCTACTACATCTTTGCTCAATAGTACCATAGCCCGCCTAGGTGCCTCACTTAAAAGTCTGCAAGTCTGTTTCATCTCTATTTCATGCGCAGAACATCCAGTGAATGGACTTTGTACCCGACAGCAGCTTGGTGAAGTTTTGTTGTATTTGAATATACTAACTATAGAGTTTTCGTAGGTCGATGTTCTTGGAAATTTTGGTACGAGGGATCGTCAGAAAGAGTTTTTTTGATTATTTTAAAATTATTATTACATCAAATCACTTATTTTATTCAAGTAAAATAATCACAATGCAGATGAATCCAGATATCATCAATAATTAGTGCATAACATACAATTTATGAAATATATTATTTTTATTAATTGCTTTAATGCTATTAATAAAAAATTATTAATTGCTTTAATGCTATTAATAGAAAATCAAGTAAACAATTACAAGAAAAAACTGATCACTTGCACTATCTTTAATAAAAAAGTCACTATGCATATAAATTTCTCCTTTTAATAAAATCTTATCTGTTTAGAACCATGTCATTAATTATCTGATTATCTTTTATCAAAGGCCTTCACTCTTCCTCTTTCTTAATATATATACAGTCAGGTTCTTATATATAATTTCAACTTTTTTTACTCTCTTTTCCTAAAAAATCACCTGATTTTTGTCTCTCCCTTTATATCACTACTATAGATTCTTAGAACCATTACATGGGCATTATTATTACAAGCTATGACTTGAATTAGGTGTAATTCAGACATAACTTGCAATAACACCTATCATAAAGTATTTCATTTTAATATAAAACCAATCCAAATTGATATAAATGCTATTTAAAAAAATAAACCAAATAAATAAATTATATCTGTTTTAAATCTTGGCAGCATGATGGAAAGTCGTTTTGATTAGCTGATGTGGTACAATTGAAATGTCAATCATTACACAATTATTTATATTAGTTTTAGAGTACCCCTATATGAAAACGTAATTACCTATATGACAAGTCGCTGTATATATCACCTACGAACCTATAATTTTCAGAATATATTGATCTTTGGCCTTACTAACGGCTGGCAAATTTAATCAGATATAATCAGATTCTTCTGAGACTTTTACTAATACCACATCTTTGCTATTAGTCTAATAGTATATAGCTAAGTAGGCTCGTGAAGCTTTTTTTTGAGTTTTTTTTTCAAGAGCGTTATTTTAATGGCTATTTTGCTTTTAAAAACTTGTAATCAAAACGTCCTAGATGATTTCAAGAGAGATCGAATGATCTATAAAAAGTAGTTCTGCATAAAGCTTAAGAACTATAAAAAAGTGTTAGTAAATTTTACTTTTGTAATTTCTTTTTTTTTAAAGTGTTACTTCAACGGCTAGATGTAGTATAAGGTGTAAGAACTTAAGTATGAAAAGAAAACTAAAAGAATATGACTAAAAAATAATTGAAATTTGCAAATAAGTATTAGCTTTTGTAAAATTTTTTTTTTAATCATTATTTAAAGTATTTTGAAATATTTACTTCGACTAATTATAATTTTAAATTTTGTAATTTAGATATATAGTAGCTATCGAGATATTCGAATAGTTAATAATTCTGGGTGTTCTCAAGCGATATTATTAGTTAGTAATTAAGATAGCAATGGCATTATTATTCAATTTTGGATTATTGGGACGTCTTTGGGTTCTTGGTAAATCGTTATTGCTAAGTTATTCCCATGCTTATATTGATTTTATAAAATGTTAATAAGGATATATAAGATTACTATATTTTAATAAAAAGTACTTATCAGTTATATCTTTTTAAAATTATCAACAAAATTTATTTGCTATTCTATTTATTTCCTCAATAATTGAATTCTGTAATATATCTGTTAATCCATACTGTTTTATAAACAGTGCCAAAGCCTCTTTTAGGAGTCGTGTTATTACTGGTTAGTGCTGTCATCACTGGTGTCTTTATTAACTTTTCTTGGTATGAAACGATTTGTATGGAATAGTAAATAAGTATTTGTATATATCGGGTAATGCTATAATGGAACTTATCAGCAAGATATTTTATATTTGCGAATTTATAAAAGGATATCCATTATCAACCAAGCAAGAGCATTTGATGAAATTCTATTTATTGCGGTTGCAAAAATAGCTGATCAAAAAAAGAAAAATCAATGATTCTGATTTCTGATTTCTGATTTCTTTAACATGATGTAACTAAAATTTATATAAACACTTACGTATACATATATATATTTATATAATATACATATTTTTTTTTTAAAAAAACAACCTTTATAAATTATATCACAGAACATGTTTTGGATCCACAAAATATCTTTTTTGTGCAACTTTAACATTTAAACTTATTGAATTTCATGATTCTTTCAGTAATAAACAAATTAATTTGCTAGAAACATGCAGTAGTAAATTTTATTGGTCTAAAAAAAGAAACTATACTAACAAACCAAATTTTATGATATTAATCTTTGCAAGTCCAATATCTTATAATTATTAGTAGATTAAGACCTAAATTAAATATTTAGATCTGAATTGTTATATTAAATTGGCTATAAAATGAATAGATAAAGATTTAGCTATTTGTTGAAGCTTGATACTATAGATTATAATGTATATAAAATTTGAATAGATGTAAATTTGAAATTATGTTGTATTAAAACAAAATTTGATTTTGGATATATTAGATTAATTTATTTATATATTATATTAACACTGAAAAATAGAAAATTTTATATATATTGCATATATATATTTTTTAATTTGGTATTCTAATTTGCACTATCATTGTAGAACCATTTTTGCTATAATTTTTACAATTCTTGATGTTTTGTTATTTTGTTTATTAAATCTTGCAATAATAGTATAATATATATAAAAAATAATTATTCTAAATAAATAAATTATATTATAATAAAGTTAAAATAGCTATTAAAAGACGGACGAAAAAAAACTCTTTCCTATAGATCTGAAAATCATAATAAAATTGGCAATCAGTGTAATTGGCATAGAGTTTATTGCATAACTATAATACAAATAGTCAAAGGTGGCCACAGTTGGCCTCTCAACCTAAAGGAGACATAATTATTAGACGAAAGAGGAAGGCAGTCTTACTACAAACACCAACTTCTTTTTTTCTTCTTTCACCATCCCTACGGGGGTTGGCGAAACACACAAAAACTACCACAGACAGAAAATTTGCACCTTACAGGGTTGCAGCGCTTGGAGCAGATATGCCAAAGAATAAGAAGAGAAAAACAGCTAGCTTGCCGGCAAATTCCCCCTGTCAAGTACATCAAACATGGAAAAACCTTCTTCTACGCAGCATGCTCAAGAACACAATGAAAAAACTTCCCAAAAATTAGCAAAAAGTGGTGATTCTAGTTTACCCCCGGAAAAAGGATCTACATTGAAAAATCAAAATTCCCATAGACCCCAAGCTGCATGTACAAATATACTCCAGAACCCGGACCAAAATAATCAGGGCTCCCTGGACACTGTCCAGACCCTTTCCACACCAGTTAATATGGAAACTGATTCGGAAACTACCTCGACCCCCAACATCCTACCCCTCCTTGGCAAAGTAATACCCCCGGACCAATCCCCAAACCAAGAGCTGATGAATGACAACACAGGAAAAATAGAAGAAGATACTGAGATGGACACCGAATCTGTAGACACTATCCAAGAACAACCAGTAACCCATAAGCTGAGTTATAGCCAAGCCCTCAGAGGTAACAAGGATCACACCTGGCAACCTAACCCAGTCGCTCAACACGCAGACTAGATCAAGAAAAAAGATGGGCAAATTACATAAAAGATAAAATGGCAGATATTAGAGAAACCCAATTGAAGACCTTTGACGAGGAATTATGGAGCAGGGAAAAAATACTAGAATCACTAACTTCTCTTGATGGGCTACGCATGTTCATAAAGCATAAACTAGCTAGTCACCCAACTTCACTGCACATACCACCAGCCATAGCGGCGAAATTCAGACATCGGGACACCGCCTTCTTTAGAAGCTTTACAAGGGTACTAACAAGTAGACCACAACACCAGATAGAATTTAATAATCTATTCATTTTAGTACTGGAAGCATATAAAAAGCAATACAGCGTATTAGCAACGAATAAACAAATAGAAACCAACTATTCGACCTACTTAGAGCGAAGCTAGCCCTAGACTACTTAACGAATTTAGACTTTTATGAGCTAGACGCTTGGGAAATAACAAGATACCTACTATATCTGTCAAATTTTGCAAAAACCATATTGAATATGCAATTCGACGAAATTAGAAAATTAATATCTGAGGAAATTGTGGAATCGCGGCTGGAGTTACCCCAACACTATACAGAGATACACCCAGACATAATTAATGCCATCCCTTTTGACCTGCCAATAGAAAATAGACAGACCCTAGGGTCAAAAGTAAAGGCTCTAAGGCTCATCTTCAAATTCGCTTCTCTCACCGAAAATTACATCTCGGATGAACGTCAACCATTACCAACTGACTACAGGCAGTTGAATAAAACCGTGCAGAGACTCTTTCCAATCTCTGATAGAGAAGAACTAAAGGACATACCGACATATAGAACCACATTACAAAAATACTACATATTCAACAGAATCCAGATACTTATTTTGATTTACCTCCATCCAAACCACCATTACCTCTGACCCCCAAGACTTGACTCCCAGATTGAGGGAGAAATTTCCCTTCCTACCTAAAAGTGAAGAAGATTTCAAAGAACACATCCGGCTGTTAAGAGTTGATTATAAGTTCAAACAACTCCCAAATGATTACCCCTTACCTCGAAAACGTCTACCAAGTAATCCTGCAGACCTAAGATGGAAAGACTTCACCTTTCCAATGACAACGACTGAAGCCGTAAATGAATTCTTCAAACTANAATTTCCCTTCCTACCTAAAAGTGAAGAAGATTTCAAAGAACACATCCGGCTGTTAAGAGTTGATTATAAGTTCAAACAACTCCCAAATGATTACCCCTTACCTCGAAAACGTCTACCAAGTAATCCTGCAGACCTAAGATGGAAAGACTTCACCTTTCCAATGACAACGACTGAAGCCGTAAATGAATTCTTCAAACTAATTCCAAAATACTACAATATCCCAACTCCTCTTCCTTTGGCATATGCAAATTTTAACTATACTGGCTTACCGACCTTGCCTCTGCTAGCAACTGAAGTTGAGTTAGTAAATCTAACAGTTCCAATAACTACAAGAATTACGACCACGCTATTATTTCCATAAGATACCTGAGTCCTGGATCAACATTGAGGTGACAGAACGAACGGAGGATCAATCCCCCCGTATACCCTCGAACCTAGACGATCTTTAGATCCACCTAAAAAAAATAATGTGACAGATATAGAGTTGCCAATTTGAAAACATGAAAATATCGATGTTACAATTGAAAAACTGTGAGAACACTTCCTCTTTAATAACATACCATCCTTCCTCTTTAACCAATTGGAAGATCTGCCCCAGCCCAAATTCGACTTATTTCTAAAACCAAAGAGAAATCCAAAAGGAAAAACAAAAGACGAAGAGGTCCGGAGACAGGATGCCGACGCCCCTAACGACCCTATCATTAATGAGTAAATCAAATGCCGAACCAGGCCCATCCTCGATGGGCAATAGAAAACAAACTACGTCTGTAGACCGGAGCATACTAGTAACAAAACTGATAACACAGATTTCGCTGAACCAAACGAATTTACTAATAAAAATGAACACACTTTTTTCTTTGAGGAAGGAATTAATATCGCAACCCATAACATTAGAGGGCTCTCTAGAGCAGAGGAATTGCAAGAATAGATCGAATTCTGCACGGAAGCAAACATACACATCATTGCTTTATCTGAAACAAAACTTACACCCAATCGGGTTAAAGGACTCACTAATCTGTTGTACAGAATATATACCTCCAACTTCAAACCATATAAAGACAATCAACGGGAATCTAGCTTGGGCACCGCTCTCATGATTTGCAACAGCTTACAGCCCTATATTCACAATGTCAAAATGGTCCCTGGAACGTTAATTATGTTGGACCTTTTCTTGTCAGACAACAATAAAACTAGAATCATATCCATATACCCCCCTTCCAACCATCCATCTTTAAACGAAAAAGCACAAAATGAAGCAGATAGATGGATATGAGAAGCCAAAATCAGAGACTGGAATTTGTTCCTGATAGGTGACTTCAACTCTAACCAACAAAGGAGCAAACCACCACCTATCTTCAAAAACTTGAACATTCTAGGAGCAATAAGCCTACTAGACCTTCACAGCATTACTTCGCATACATGGACTGGACCCTCCTCTCAAAGCCAAATCGATGATATCTGGGTACTGCAAAATGTGATCTTAGAAATTGAAAAACCATTATAGACAGAAGCAACATATATTACAGGNAGCCAAATCGATGATATCTGGGTACTGCAAAATGTGATCTTAGAAATTGAAAAACCATTATAGACAGAAGCAACATATATTACAGGCAGTGATCATTGTATAATATCAACAACATGGCACACACATGCTCTGAATAAGGAAACTTATAAAAACAAAAGAAATAAAAAAAAAAAGCGGAAAGTATACCATTACAACAAAATGTCCGCAGATGATTGGAACGAATTCTCAAATGAACTAGAAAAAAACTTTGCGAAGAAAGATCTAAATGACCAAATTACAAATAAGAGCAAACTAAATAGAGCCTGGAATTCCTGGGCAATAGAGGTCAAGACGATGATTAATAGGAAAATTCTGTTCTTCTTCACCAGTCAAAAAACCTATTATGCCTTGTCCTTAAAGGCAATAAAACTGCATACTGCTCTGAAAAACATGAACAAAGCCTTAAGCCTACTAACCAAAGGAAACCCAGAGACTCTAGAAAAGATAAACAAGCTCTTCGAAAAATTATCAAAGTTAACAGACCTGGAGATCGAGTCAATCAATATCGAAGACTTCTCAATTAGCAGGGACACAGTAATCTCGACCCTAAAAGGTCATAAGAACACTATATGGACCAGCCGGAACTATGAAAAACAACAAGAAGTAACTGACAAAATCAACTTCTATATCAACCGAAGATATGAAGACTTTAGAGGTCACACCTGTAGAATGCTGGATAGCATTCTCCAGAGGAAGGCAGAACCTGTTCGAACTAACAAAGTTATTCTTTCAAACAAGATCCTACTGGAAAAAATGAAATCCTACAACATATAAGATCACACTCAAAAACCTGGACAAAGTTTAACCCGACTGATACAAGCCTCAGAAATAAATGGGAAAATGAATATCTCCCCCTAAAAAACGTCCTATCTTCGATTTATTCTGGTTCAACACAGGAAATAACCATGCAAGAACTAAAAGAAACAATAGAAAACTCTCCAAAAAATAAAGCACCAGGCCCTCTGGCGATTCCTAATGAGGTGATAAAACACCTCCCGGAAAATGCTCGGCAATTTTTATTAAAAATACTCAATGGATGTTTGCAAATTGAGATGATCCCCGATCAATGGTTAAAATCTAATATATGGCTAATCCCAAAGAGAGATCGTTATAATTATGACCTAAATTACACGAGACCAATAACGTTAATTGACCACACTAGAAAAATATTGACAAAAATAATTAACAACAGATTGATGACCCCGATAATGCGTTACGAAGTACTGTCCCCTCTGAACTTCACGGCCTTCCCAGGACAATTAACCTCCCAACCACTATCCAATCTCACTCACATTCTAGAAGATACCTGAACCGAGGATAAAGAAATTTGGGCACTTGCCCAGGATATGTCGAAAGCATTCGATACTGTACACATTCCTACCCTAGAAAAAGCACTTAAAAGGATAAAGATACCGGAAAAGATAATAAATCTACTCATACACCTGCTAACCAACAGAAAAAACAAAGTAATCACAGACCTAGGTCTAACAAAGCCATACGAGGTAGAAGATGGAATTGACCAAGGAGAGACGTTCTCCCCTCTCCTCTGGAAAATCTACTATGACCCCCTAATTTCACAAATCTAGCGCTCTTTTCAAGGCTACACAGGAAGCATACCTACCAACCCACCACGTCAAATATGTATGCCAGTAATGGCTTACATGGATAACTCGCTCTGGCTGGCGCATAACAAAATTATCTTAACCAACATAATCTTGTTAGCGACCTCATTTTATAAATATGACAACATAAGAGTAAACCCATCCAAGTCATACCTCCTCACAAATACCAAAAAAGAAAAAACTCCTACAATTGAATTTGACAACTCAACAATCTATGCTTCAAAAAACGATACAACAATAAAATACCTTGGAGCCTGGTTCACAGCGGGTAATTCACTATATCCGGTTCAGCACTTAATA
This sequence comes from Gigaspora rosea, assembly GCA_003550325.1. Lineage (NCBI taxonomy): Eukaryota > Fungi > Glomeromycota > Glomeromycetes > Diversisporales > Gigasporaceae > Gigaspora > Gigaspora rosea. The sequence continues at coordinate 81,721 of QKWP01001761.1, read as the reverse complement.
CTTGCAGAAATGCAGACAAACCTAAAAAACTCCAACTAGCAAAGATAACGGAAAAGCAGGCAATATACATCATCAATAGGGTCATATTCCCTCGACTGCAGTATCGCTTGCACTCTGCATATCTAAAACCCTCACAAATTAAGAAAATTAACAGAATATGTATTAGCATAGTCAAACAAAAAAGAGGACTTGCAAGAGGAATCCTGAACTTTTTTCTACACAATTCTGAGATCTATGGTTTGGACAACCTACTACAAGTCCATAATAATGCACTTACTTCACTTCTGACAAAAAACCTAAACCACAAAGACTTTTACAAATCCTTTTTGAAAATGAGAATACAACAATTACAAGAAGCTGCGAACAATAAAAAATCCATACTAAGCCATATACTATTATTTCCACACAGGCAAAACATTACACATACTGTACAATCGATTATCGCCAGCATATCCTTGGGGTTTTCCTGGGACAAACCACTCAATCAATGGCCCATACTTACTAATCGATTAAAGGGTACCTCGATCGACCAAGTTATAATAGACCACCCCAAAAGACACTTCCTAAAAGAAAAAATGAACCGACACGGTATCTATTGTGTCGAACAACTACTAGATCTAAAAAACCAAAACTTTCTATCTTGGACAGAAATCCACCACAATATACAGAGAATTCCCAGAGACTGCCCCCAAATTGGTTATATACAATGCAAGAGATAATGAGCAGAAATGCAAACCCCACAACTACACTAATTACTCCGAACCCCTTTACCTTAACACCTTGGATCTACAAAAAGAGAAAGAACTGGGTAATAACAAAGGATGAAGAAATCGCAAAAATAACTAGTTACTCTCATCAATACCCTAAAGCAAAACGCTATAGAATCACCACAAACAACAAACTTGAGCCTTGCTCAAGTTGTGCCTTGAAAGATAAATTATTAGCAGAAGAATATTGCTACTTTCTCCTAAAAGATAGAGCAAATAGTCTGCAAGTAGATAGTAGATGAATAGTTCACGGAAAAATATCTGATATATACACCGCATTAAACAACAGATTTCAACCACGGAAGGAACCGGACGTAAAAATTTCAATCCTCCTGCCAAGACCATTGTCAGCTTTTGTTAACCCTCCGGTGGAAGTCTGGGAAGCACTAATAAAAAATAATTTCAAAAAACGGAATCTCACAATACATTTATCGACAATAAAAGAAAATCATGTGATCGGATCCACAACATACCCCTCCTACTTCGCAGTAGCAAAATCGAAACAAAGGAAGAAATACTTGGCTGTACCAATAGGATGTGGCCATCAATCCTACACTCATCTTTATCAATGATAACATTTCTATTTTCAACTGTGTTAAACAACACTGATATACAAATCATTACAAACCACAAACAAACAATCGAGACGCTTGAAAGAACAATCGAATTAGAACATTACAAACTTGATCAACTAGACAAAGAAGACTATCCTAGTCTCCTCAAAATACTTAGAGGAATTATGGGGGACCGAAAAATCATTTTAAAATTTGACTCAGAGCTCAAAATACAAAAACCATCAATTGTACATAACTTGGACATTAATCCTAAACATTTTACCTATAATGCCTTCACCATGGAACTACTAAGCACTCTGTGTATTCCACAGACAAAATCCATTTTGAAAAATACCAGCAGGATTACCAACTTACTAAATGGTACAACCAACAATGAATTCATCTATGGGAATCATACATAGAAAATATACAGTGGGACCATGTCCTAAAATATATCTCCTTTGCTGATAAGCCAGCTGTCTTGTATACGCACCCATCTCTATCACAAATAAAGAACTTTAAAGTAAAAATGATAGCAGAGGAACTACCAACCCACTTACTTCTACACTATCGCAATCCAACCAAAAACCCAAATTATTTGTGCCCATGCTGCTATGCGGAACCGGAGGACATCGTACACATATTTTCCTGCGTATCTAATCACCTAATATGGCAGAGGGAACTACGTCGAACTTTACAGAGAGTGGCGACTGAAACAGAATCACCACTAGAAGACCCCAATAGATTCATCAGATCCTTCACATTCTTACATATACAGAAAAAAATGCCTTTTGGTTTAATTACCAACTCCACCTTTTTTCCTACTAGCTCGAAATACAAGCAAAATAAATACACCCCCCTTCTCTATCACGAAATAATAAAAACACTCCATAAAGAATATTGGATTCCATCAAGNACCACTAGAAGACCCCGATAGATTCATAAGATCCTTTATATTCTTACATATACAGAAAAAAATGCCTTTTGGTTTAATCACCAACTCCACCCTTTTCCCTACTAGCTCGAAATACAAGCAAAATAAATACACCCCCCTTCTCCATCACAAAATAATAAAAACACTCCATAAAGAATATTGGATTCCATCAAGAGCCTCAAGACATTCCGAAGCATTCCCAAATCCACCAAAGATTGACCCACCAACTATAACAAAAACACCCCCTATTAATAAAATAGTATTAGAAAACAAAATACGAAAATTCGTTCATTTAGGTTGTACATCGCTAGCTAAACTCATCACAGACTAGAGGTCTTCGACCAATCTAGCAAAGAATTGGTCGAGAGTAAACTAGCTCTTACCCCTATCTCCCTAGAATAGTAATTATATATTTGTAACTCTAAGTGAATAATAACTATTAATAATAAAAGATATAGAGGAAAGACCTCACTTTAAAAAAAAAAAAAATAGCTATTAAAAGCTTTATTTAAGATAAATAAATATTTATAATATTTAGTTTAATACACGTGTAGTAAATTATATATATTATAAAGGGAATAGAAATTTGTCGCACCCGCGACATGTCGCACCCCTGATTCCGACCAATCAAATCGCACGATTTTGTAGACAAAAAATTTTAAGTTCTAAAAATTAAAAATTTTACTAGTAAAATGTAAAAATAAATAAGCGATATCAGAACATATAATGTAAAATTTTATTCTGAACAACTTTTTCTAAGTCATAAAGATAGATTATCTTAGTAAAAAATACCATTTTATAAGAAAAATCAAAAATTTTGATCGTTAGCACATATAAAACTTTTTTTATTACTAATATAATCTATATTTACGTTCAAGTATTACATGTAAAATTTTACGCTAAACAACTTCTCTCTAAGTTTAAAACTAAATTGATTTAGTAAAAAAAAAGTTTTATATGTGCTAACTTTGGGAAATTTTGATTTTTCTTATAAAACGTTTTTTTTACTAAGACAACCTATCTTTATGACTTAGAAAAAGTTGTTCAGAATAAAATTTTACGTTATACAGCATGCTATTTTATATATATTTTACACTTTATTAAGTAAAATTTTAAATTTTTAAAAAATAAAATTTTTTGTCTATAAAATCGTGCAATTCGATTGGTCGAAGCAGGGGGTGCGACATGTCGCGGGTGCGACAAATTTATTTTCTCTATTATAAATATTATAATATTTTTTATTATATAAAATAAATTTATTTAATATTAGTAATATAGTTTATATATTGTATATAAGTTTAAATAAAAATATTTTATTTATTATTAATAATAAAAATATATATATTATCAAATATATAGTATATTTATAATAATTTTATATTAAAAAAAGAAATTACCAAGTATTTATTTTACTAATTGCATTTTGTAAATCTAATTCAATTTTTTCTTTTTGATTAATTTTAATATTTTCAGAATCTTCTATTGAATTATTTGTATTATCATCATCATTTTCATCATCTTCATCATCTTCTAAATCTTCTTTAGTAAGTTTATCTTTATCTTTTGCTTCTAAACGTTTTACAAATGAATTTACATTGTTCCATATTCCTTCTTTAAAATAATTTATACAATGCTTGCATTTGAATTCTATTTGATTATAACAATTCCAATGATATCCATGACCGCATATTAAAATAGTTCCATCAGAATCTTGTTCAAATAATTTATAACAATAATCACAACTATTAAAAATAGGTGGATATGTAGTATGATATCCTGCTGGTAATACTCTTTCATCTATATCATCTATAGAAATAAATTTAAGATTCAAATTTTTTTCTTTTTTGTTTTTTTTTTGATTTTGGTTTTGGTTTAGTTGTAGATGAAGTAGTATTAATTTTTAATATTTTTTGATATTTTTCAAAAACTATTTGAAATTGTTGAAGTAAAAATAAACATGTTTTGTTAGTTAAAAAATCTAGTTCAGATGGTGAATATGGATAATGTTTAGTATTCATAAATGCTTCTTTAAATGCAGAATGTTTATTAGCATCTAATAATAAATATAATTATTTAGTATTTATATATTTTACAATTAATATAATTGTTAAATTTTAAAATACCTAATAAATATGCTTGTTTTTGAATATTATTTGCATTATCTTTGCATGTTGTTGATGCTCTAATTCTGCTATGAATATTTTCAATCCAATAATCATTAAAATTAACTAAAAAAGCTTAATTGCTTCTTTCATAGGATGATTATTTTGTTCCTAATAAAATATATCTGATAAAAATGCTAATGGAGCTTTGTTGTAATTTTTACGTTTCCATCTTAAAGCAAAAGTCCAAATATGAAAAATTGCTTTATGATATTCATCAAATGATCCTGATTGAAATAATACAGCATATATATCAAGTACTGCTGGAATAATATTATCTAAAAGATCAATTATTGCTTGATATTCAGTAAATTTGCATAGAGCTCCAAATTTTTCTATTATTAAATTTCTAATTTTAATCCATGCACTATATGCTAATTCTAAAAGTAAATTTATTCTCCATGGTCTTGTTGGTTTTTTAGCAAATTTTTACGTAATCCAAATATACTATGAAATAATTTTGATCAATATGATCAAATTTAAAACTTTCAGATTGCTTTGTACTAGCCCATTGTATTTTGCATTGTGAATAAGAAAGATCAAAAAGCCTTTGATACTTATTAATAAGTTGTTCACAAATAATTGATGCATCAATATTTACTAGATTATGAACTGATATACCATTAAAAATCACTGGTACTAGGTGTGGCGACATAGAGAAGCTGTCTGGTTGTCACCCCCCAAGCGACAGGTCTAGAGTTCAAATCCCACTGGAGACGAATTGGAAAATAGGTCTGTATTACGGTAACATTTGTTCATTGATCGGTCGGGTATATTACCTGTAACCTTGGTACCACTATCTTGAATGGGAGCATCGGCGTAGTTGTATAAGTTACACAGACAAATCCAAGGGACCAGAACAATTGAAACCTGTTTGGCAAGTCCCGAGCAAGAAGGTAAGGAAGATCTTACAACAGTACTACAGAAGACCAGAATTCCGGCTGAAGACTGAAGAACCGGACGGAAAAAGCCCTATGGCAAGAGGGGACACCAACCTGGCCGCCGGAGTCGTACAGGAGGAAAAGGAACTATGTTTCAGAATTAGGTACCAAGGAGAGGGAGTCCATAAGGCACATAAAGCCGGGCCGACCAATCCTTCCAGGCTAACTGGTTTGCTAGTTTGGGAGGGCGGTAAAAATTGGAAGGAAGGTTGGATGTGAGTATTGGGGATCGGAATGAACCTTGCAAGGGCAGACAAAACTAATCGGCCAATAAGAAGCGGAAACATGGAGGCGTGTACGTGTCAAGACCCGATGGAGCTCTGGGCGTACCTATATAGGAGTCTTTGGACGCTAAGAGGCTTTGGGACCACCAGTACAGATATATGCTGGTATAAGTGCATGTAGTGGTGATCGGGTTCTCCCTAGCCTAATGATGCCACCCAACTATATTCGGCATTGGAAGAATTTGTGAAACATGCCCAGATACCTCACTACCATAGCAGGAAGTACAGTCGTTCGCACATCTCCAAATTCAGAACGTTAAATCCTGGATTTTCAAGTCGCAGGAAATCGGCTGGTTGCGGCAGCATGCAGGCTTGAGATACTTACCCAATATGGTAGAGGCAGCTGCATGGCTTGAGATACGAACCTGAGAAGTACGCTAGTAAGGGACTTTCTGGGTAATACCAGATTTTGGGTACACCAAATTGGAAGCATTAAGCGCCTACCTGGCAACACACACCAAATTGGAAGTGATGAATTAGGAAATGTGGGCAAAGTGGCGGACATGTGAATGTGGATTGTTGGTTGTAAAGGGACGTACAAATCCAGGTCATCTATATAAATGGGAATACAGAAGGCTCTGGTGAGTTTAGCTGTGGATAAAAGGTTTATAGCCTGAAGTCCTAGTCTCAATACTGGTATATAATATGTATGTATTTATGGCACTACCAAATGTCAATCTACTTAAGTATTAATAAAGTTTGGGGCAGGAGCTACACCCTAATATTAAAAAAAAAATCACTGGTACTGGTCCGCATTGCTCAATTATTTTGTACTTAATTGTTGCTAGATGAGCTGCCCCTGATAAATTAGTATCATCTGGTCTTCTTTTTTCATAGATATTATGATAATTATCTATATTATATACACAAAGTGAATCTTTCTAATAAATGAATTAAAATAAAATATTAAAATATTATTTAAAAAAATATATAAAAAATTTTAGTTATATAGCTTTATTTTAAATATTTAAATAACTTTACTTACATTTTTGATAAAATATTCTTCAACTTTTGATAGATGTTGTGCAGCAATTTTTTTCTTATTATTATAAGCTGTTTTATTAGTAACAAAAATTCCAGCATTACTTAAAGTATTAATTGTTTCTCAAGATGCTCCACATGCTGCAAGATATAATCTAAGCTCCAATTTAAATTGATTAGCATGCATATTACGAAGACCAGCAATTAAATAAAGAATTACTACAACTTTTTTTTTAGCATCTTCTTGTAAATTTAATGACCAATTTAGTGGTATAATAATTTTACATATTTCATCAAAAAATCCAATTAAATCAGAATTAGATTTTTCAAGCATTTTTTTAAAATTATTAGGTTCAAGTACAAGACTAGCTGATTCTTTTCATTGTTTATTATAAATTATAGTTGTCATTTTTTTTATTTTATCAGTAAGAAATAATTGTGGTAATAGATCTAAAAATAATTAAATTATAAATTATAAATAAAATTTTAAATATTAAATAAAGTTTAAATATTTACCAATAAAATTATTATATTTAATAATATTATTTAAACCAATATTATTTTGATAATTTGTTCTAAAATTACTCCAAGCATTTTCAACAATTTCTATATAATGAGCATTACAGATTTGTTGATTTATTTGCAAATATGAATATTGTTGAAGGGTTCCTGTAGCTAATACCTTTGCAAAAGCATTATCAGTTAAGCTTCTAAATATTGTAGATTCTTTGTTACAATTATGAATAGAACAAGGTCCTTGGTTAGTTTGTTGTTTAGGCATAATGATAATAAAAATTTTGTAATAAAGTTTTGTAAAAAAAATTTATTTTAATAAATTCAAAAATAATTTATTACGAACAGGATCGCACGCTTCTGATCCCTACTTATTTGGAAGCACACCAGCATATAATGCTGGATACTGAACTTTATTAACTTGTTTCAGTGTGACATACAGCATACATCAGTGCATTTGATGTATAATTGATTTGGCTATTTGTAGAGTCAGCCAGTAGTTTCCTACCCGCATGCGCGAGCCGGCTGTTGACCCTGAGTTTTGCAGTCAAGCTGTTGCTGCTTGAGATTGATGCTTAAGATTAGCTAGTGGTTTCCCACCTGCATAATGCAGGCCAGCTGTAGACATGGATAGTTGCAAAATAGCAGGATTCAGTGGTCTTCCAAATGAAATATGAATTCTGCCATTTTGTTATTATTTGGAGCGTGTATATACATATTTTCTTCCCCCTTTTTTTTTTTTTTT
>QKWP01001761.1:36804-61488 GCA_003550325.1 Gigaspora rosea | reverse complement strand
GCAGAAAAATTGTAATAAAATTTTTTAAAAAAATTTTTTCTTAAAATTATCTATTTTCAGCTTATATGTAACTATAATTTATTTTCTTATAATATAAAAACTAATTTTGCAAAAAAGTAATCCTTATTTTCAAATATAATTGTACAAAGTTTTATTTAATTATTTTAGCATTTTAAAAAAGTAAATTAGAGCTAAAAAAGTGCAAAAACACAGGCAAATTTGCCTGTGTTCTACTACAATCTAAGGGATAGTATTTTTAAATATATATTATATAAATAATATATTGGATTAGCAAATTAGAATAAAGGATATATAGTAACCTGACTAGGCCAGAGACCTCCTTCCCCTAAGAAATCAGCTGATTTCTGGCGCCTCCCTTAATTACTAACTAATATCACTTGAGAACACCCAGAATTATTAATTATTCAAATATCTCGATAGCTACTATATATCTAAATTACAAATTTAAAATTATAATTAGTTGAAGTAAATATTTCAAAATACTTTAAATAATATTTAAAAAAAAATTTTTACAAAAGCTAACGCTTATTAGCAAATTTCAATTACCTTTCAGTCATTTTCTTTTTGTTTTCTTTTTATACTTAAGTTCTTACACCTTATACTATATCTAGCCATTGAAGTAACACTTTAAAAAAAAAGAAATTACAAAAAGTAAAATTTACCAATGCTTTTTTATAGTTCTTATGCTTTATGCAGAACTACTTTTTATAGATCGTTCAGATCTCTTTTGAAATCACCTAGAACGTTTTGATTACAAGTTTTTAAGAGCAAAATAGCCGTTGAAATAACGCTCTTGAAAAAAAAACTCAAAAAAAAAGAGCTTCACGAGCCTACTTAGCTATATACTATTAAACTAATAGCAAAGATGCAGTATTAGTGAAAGTCTCCCGGGAATCTGATTATATCTGATTAAATTTGCCAGCCATTATTAAGGCCAAAAACCAATGTACAGTCAAACCTCCCTAAATGCAACCTCCCTAAATGCATATCTAAGTAAAATCTCCATAAATGCATGGCTTTTTTTTGGCCCAACTTAATATAACACTTATAGATTTTTACCTCTCTAAATGCATGTTTTTGAAAATTTTTACTATGGTCCCGATGCTATGCATTTAAAGAGGTCTGACTGTATTCTGAAAATTATAGGTTCATAGGTGACATATACAGTGACTTGTCATATAGGCAACTACGTTTTCATATAGGGGGTACTCTAAAACTAATATAAATAATTGTGTAATGATCGACATTTCAATTGTACCACATCAGCCAATCAAAATGACTTTCCATCATGCTAATCTTGGCACTAGGTTCCAAGAATTTGATAGGGTGTAGGTAAGATTTTTGTATCATGTGGACTCTGACTCTTCGATCCTACTCCAAATGATTGTCATATTACTGCTATATTAGTGATGATCATACATGTGTACCAAGATAATCTTTTTTATTTTTATTTTTTTTGTATTTGTTCTAATTTTTTTTAGGTTAATGATTCTCTTTCGCCATAGTTGGAGTCGCCGTTAATGGAGTCATCATTAATGAAGTCATTGTTAATGGAGTTGTTATTAATAGAGTTATCATTAATGGAGTTGTTGTTAATGGAGCCATCGTTAATAGAGTCATCATTAATGGAGTCATCATCAATAGAGTCATTGCTAATGGAGTCATCAAAAGGTGCCGTGTTGCCATTATAAGTGAGTTGCCTTTGCTGTCATATCTTTACTTTCTACCTTTTCTTTCTATATTATTGGTTTTAGTTTTGTACTGTCCATTTTGGTGCCACAATTATGGTAGAGGATGCGTATTTATATTGCCTTAAAGGTAGATTTCGTTGCTTAATTTGCTTTTGATATCGCTAGTGTTTTTTATTTATTATATCTTTAACTTTTCTATTTCTTTCTGTAGTTGTCTTTCATGTACTGTTATAAATGGATGCTGCCACTATTCATGTTGCATTTGTAGTAGCAATTTCATTGTAATTGGAGATATCGTTGCTCATAATAGGTTTCTTGTTTGGTTAGAGTGAATTGGTTGTTAGGGTTAGGATAAGTTAGTTGGTAGGGTTAGGGTAAGTTGGTTAGTAGATTAGGGTAAGTTAGTTGGTATGATAGAGTAAGTTAGTTGGTATTAGTTGGTTAGACTGTCCTCTTATATTTGTTTATTTAGTCTGTGATAAAACAATTCACTGAAATAAGAGCTTTTAAAGTGTTTTTGTTTGTTGTGCCTAGTTTTGTAATTCTCCCAATCTTGTTCTGATAATTATTTTCCTATAAATAAAAAAAATAATTTAAATAATTAATTTAAATAAATAAATTAAATTAAATTATAATGAATTAAAAAAATAAATAATTAATTAATTTAAAAAAAACTAAAATTGAAATGAATTTAGACGAATTTAAAATTAAATTAATAAATAAAAAAATTAAAACAATTAAAAAAAAAAATAAGACAAATATAAAAATTAAATAAATAAATAAATAAAAAATTAAATGATTAAAAAAAATAAAATATCAAAAAAAAAACTGATTATAAAAAATTAAGTAAAAGTAAAAATAAATAATAAAATAAAATATAGTCAAACCCCTTTATAATCACCAAGTTGGTTACATATCAATATGGTGATTATATTTAAATGTGATTATAATTTTAAACCTCTATATAGTCACAGTTATATTAAAATTTTTATAAAGTGATTATAAAAATTTATAATAAAAAAACTATTACAAATTATTAAATAGAATATTTATTAACCAAAATATACCATAATGCAAATATTATTTTAATATTTTTTACTAATAAGACTTAAATTAATAATACTAAGGGAAGTGCAGTAAATTACATAATTAGATAGGACTAATGACCAATCAAATTTTATCTTTTATAATATTAAAAAAAACTCAAAAATGTCTTTGACCCTACGATCGATTACAGTTGCTACATAGTAAAGTTTAAATTTTACTATGTGAATCGATTAAAGTCGCTTAAGTAATATTGTTCAGGCGATCAAAATACACTTACCCTAAAAATTTTCTTAATCTTAAAGAACTTTTTATTATTTGACATTTTGATTTTACGTTCGACGGACAAATTAAAATATTTTAAAAAATATATTCGATGAACGTAAAAATTAAAAGTTAAATAATAAATACTAATAAATACTTTATCAATTATAATAAAAATTTCAGAATATGTGTATTTTGATGTTCCAAACAAGTTTACTTGATCGATATTTATCGATTGACTTAGTAAAATTTAGACTTTACTATGTAGCAACTTTCCACAGATTTTAATTATAATAAATATTTAGCTATTTTACTATATATATATATAGAATGTGATAAAGTGGGACCCCTCCTCTCCTAATAAATACATGATTTAAAAAATCAGTGATTATAAAGAGATATATTCTTAATAAAATTGATAAAAAAATCAAAATTTTTTGGTGATAGTGATTATGAGTGATTTGTAACTATATTGAGGTTTTTTATTATATTTAAGTCCGTTGCACAATATTGGGTGCTTATATAAAGGTGTGACTATATAGACTGTGATTATAGAGGGATCTGACTGTAATTTAAAATATGAATTAAAAAAAAGAAAAAATTTAAATTAAAAAGAAAAAAATTTAAAAAATTTAAAAAACTTAAAAAAATTAAAATAAAAAAAATTAAAATAATTAAAAAAAAGGATTAATTAATTTGTAACCATGGTTACTGTAACCCATCCCAACAAGCCAATCAAATTCTAAGAACAGGTGTAACATTACATATTTAAAAAAGTCAAAACAAACGTTTGTTTTGCCAAAAATTGCTTCTAAATCAAAATTTCATATATGAAACTACCTTTCGGTTTCTAACAAAAAAAATTCTTGCTAAATTTTAATGTAATTAAAGCCCTCTCTAATACAAAAGCCTTACACCAAGCCTCACTCTAACCTTAACCCTAATCGCACAGTTTTATTTTTATAGAAAATTTGGTTTGATAGTCACATTACATCTGATCTTAGTATTTACGGTTATAAAATTAATTCTGTAACCTACAGTTACAAATCAATTAATTCTTAAAAAAAAATTAAATTAATTAAAAAAAAAAGAAAAAAATAATTAAGAATTAAAAAAAAAATAATAATAAAATTAAATTAAAAAAAAAAACGGTTTAATGGTTAAAAAAATATAAAAAAAATAATAAGATTTTACTAAAACGCATCTATGGTATTTTACACCATGTTACACAAAACTATTAGAATAGCCAATCAAAATTTAAGATCAGATGTAACAAAAAATTTTGTTTTTTTTTGTTTATTTTTTTAAAAAAAACATTCATACCACAAAATTTTGCTTATGAAACCACCTTTGAGGCTCTAATAAAAAAAATTTCTTGCTAAATTTTGTATATACTAATGCCCCCGATAAAATTCCAGGCCTTACCCTAACCTAAAGTAATTAAAATTATTTTTTGTTTTGTAAAAATTTATTTTTTCGCTTTTGTTAAACAGATTTGCAAATCTAATTTACCTATGGTAGCAAAACACCATAAGTGCATTTTATAATAATTGAAAAAAATATAAAAAAAAAATATAAAAAATAAAATAAAAAAATAAATAAAAAAAATAAATCAAATAAAAAGTCACGATTTAATTAGATTAAAAATTACGATCTTAATTAGTGTACCAAGATTGATTTAACCTTCTTGTGCATGTATTGGGATACTTTGTTGGGCAGATCTGGAACAGTGTTTAAAATTGGCATGCACACAATGCACATGTGCATATATATTTTTATGTACATAAAATTTTAACAAGTTATGTGCGCAAATGTGCATCTAAAATTTTATAAAAATAATGCACAAAAAGTTATGCGCCACAAAAAATTTTAAATTTTTATGCACAAAAAATTATGTGCATAAAAGAACTTTAAATTTCATTGCACAAAATATATTAATAATATATATTAACGTTATTAGTTATAATGATAATAATTTGTAATTTGCAAATCTACTTCTTTTTAATTTAAGCAATTACTATCGATATTACTATAAATAATACAGTAATATATGAATAATCAATAATAAATATTTGTAAGTAGACAAAAATGAATTAGGGTAGCTGCACGACGCAGTTACGCTAAAACCAGAAACGTACTAAATATAATATTACGAACATTTTTATTTTAATTGTTGGAGTTGATGCTGAATTGAGGCCATTATAAAATAAGTATAATTATATGAAATTCTAGTTTGATAGGAATAATGAATTATTTTATTAATTCATTTAAGTTTTGTCTCAAAACTGTAGTAATAATCTATGACAAACCATTACGTTAATGTAATCATTGAATATTTGCATGCAACAATCAAGTAACCAAACTGGCCATATATCCCCAATCATATAGACAATCAAAAATGTTACAGATTTCTAAATTATCGTAATAACTACTATTATAAATTTTGAATGATCTAAAATGTTGTAATGCGCAGATAACCAATTAAAACATTTAAATGGACGAACTATAAATTTGATAGCACAATTTTCATATTAATATAATTAAAGAGTGAATTCACATTTCACGGCAGCAAATATTATGAGAACATGTATGATAAAAATATATGTGCATGAAAAAATATTTTACAAGCATACATGTGCAACAGGTTGGTTGTTTGTGCACTCAAAACCTTTTCAATTCTTGCATGCTGTGCATATAGTTTTAGATCTGAATTTTAAACACTGATCTGGAATAGTTAACCCAGATTGGCTATTTTTTCTCCAGGAGTTTGTATTATCGCACAAATAAATAATTATATAATCACGTAATCCTGATCTTGATCAAAAATTGAATTGTCACGTGACCCAGAAAATCTCACCTACACTCTGGTGCGGTCAGGTTCCAAAGTTTGATCCGGGTTTGATTTGAGTTTGATCAAACCCCAAATCAAACCAAACTCAAAACTATAAATTTTATAAAGTTTGAGATCAAATTCAAATTTAAATAAAAAATAATCAAATTCAATCCAAACCCAAATACTATACTAAGTTTGATTTGAGTTTGATTTGAAGTTTGCAAACTAGTTTGTGTTTGAATAACATAAATATATTTTTATATTTTAAACAAGTTACTTAATTGATAATCCGCCTGTCAACTAAAGATAATTATAGATAAAATATGGCATGCTTCTATTTTTTACTAAGTTATAGAAACTTGGCGACTAATTGAAAGTTGTAGAGCTCATAGAGACACATCTAACAGTAGTAAAATTATCCAAATTGGCCTAGTGGATGGCAATATATTAGCAAAAAATGATTAGCTAACTATATAAAATTTCTATATAAACAATATTTGTTTAGGCCGATTTGGATAATCTAACTACTATTTAGAGATGTGCCTTATGCATTATGCATACTGCATTATGCAGTGCATAATGTTGCATAATGTAATGTAAGACTTGTAAAATTTAAAAATGCACATAGAAAGTATTATATAATTTTAATTCAATTAAAATTATATAATTTGCTTTTATTCTAGTAATATTTTTTTAAATTAGAACTTATAAATTATGTATATTTTTTTCAATTTGCTACTATAGTTTTTAGCAAACAAATTTCTTGACCCAACTTTTATTACTATATGTTGTAGTTTTCTAATTTTACTATTTAATATTTAATAGCCAGCCTAATTAAGGCAAAAAAACCACTAGATAATAATGTTTCTTATATATTTTACTATTATAATAATATCTAAAGCAATTTTATTTGTGATTTTCTGACTAAATATTATTGCTTTAGTTCAATTTACTTAACTAAATTACTTACAATTAAATTTAATAAAATAATTATATTATATAAAAATGCAGGATTGCATAATGCAGCATGCTGCATAATGTCTCATTATGTAATGCAAAGACAAAAACCTGCATTTGCACATCTCTGCTACTATTAGATGCATCTTAACGAGCTCTACAACTTTCAATTAGTTGACAAGTATCATTAACTTCATAAGAAAAAAGTTTTAAATAGAAGCATACTACATTTCATCTATAGTAATTTTTATATAATCTGCTATGATCACTCTCCAGTTGACTAGCAGATTATTAATTAAAATATAAAATATATTTATATAATTCAAACTCAAACTAGTTTGCAAACTTCAAACTCAAATTCAAACCAAACTCAAATTTAACTAAAATGTTTGCTTCAAATCAAACTCAAATATTTTTTTTAATCATAGTTTGGGTTTGGGTTTGATTTCAAATCAAATCAAACCCAAATCTGACCTAAAGTTTGATTTGATCTGGGTTTGTAGAAACCCTACTTGGCACAATGATGCCTTTATCTTCATTAAATAATACCTATTTATGTATGACTTTAGAGATTATATTATTTTCTATCAAGAAATATTTAATAAGTGGGAATCAATTACCAGCTACAAGAGTGATTGCTATCAATTTATATTGATTACAATCAATTGCAATCAATTATTTTTTAATTGATTATGATCAAATAAAATTTAAAACAATCACCTTCTGCAGCTAGTAATCAATATCTATTCTTTAAACTTTCCTAATATCTATTAAAACCAATTACAAATTTGTTGTTTTCTAGTTCTTAGCAAGTTGCTAAAAGCTTGATACCATTCTCAAATATTATGTTATATAGGCTGAGTTTAGATTCACTTAAAGTTAATTAGATATAATCGTGCTCATTTCAAGAGGTTTAATTTCCAAAATAATGTTTGTTTATTTTTTTATAAAAAAAAATTGTAACTAATGTAAATGGATAATAAATAAATAGATCCTAAAAGGATCATTTCTTTCTCAACTCAAATTAAAATAAAATTATATAACTTTGCCTGTTTAATATTCTGCTATTAATTAACTAAAATTTTATAACTTCTATACAAAAATCTCTCTTAATAATGCCCAAAATTACGAGTTTTGTATTTATACTCGCAATAACAAAATGACTTATACAAAATACATAGATTGGATTGAAACAAAGTAGAATGTTAGAGTTCATGAATCCAATATAATACAAATTTTGCAAAATAAGGATAAATGGCTTACTACTAAAATTATTAACTCTGAAAATAAAGAAATATAGCTGTCATGATTCTTGTATTTGAGCTTGCACTTAACAAATTCGTGCTAAGCTATCAATATAAAACAATTTTAAGTAATGCAATATTAATTAAAAAAGCTAAATTACTTGCTAGTAGGTTTGGAGTTTCTAAAGAACATTGTAGTTTTCCTCAGATTGGCTTTACAAATTCAAAGAACATAATGAAATTCATAAAAAAAACTTCATAGTAAAGCAAAATCTGCTGATAATATAGCCATTATTCAATTTCTTTCATTATTATGAAACAAAAGTACCAACTATCCTCTAGAATGAATTTATAATATGGACAAACTGCTCCTTTTTATCAGTTGGAACCCAATCATTCATTAGCTACTCAATGTTTTTCTGGACATAAAAAAAATAAAGAACGAATTACTATTGCTTTGTGTGCAAATTTGGATGGTTCAGATAAGTTAAATCCTTTGATTATTAGAAAATTTCAATGACTAAGATGCTTTAAAAATATTAAAATTTTAATTTGCAAATGACTTACTAAAATAGCACTAAAACTTGAATATTAATAAACATTTTTCAAGAATGGCTTTGTGATTTTAATTTATTAATGTTAAAAAAATATAAAGATCAAAAAGTCTTATTATTTTTTGATAACTGCTTAAGTCACAAAACAATAGGTTTAACTCTTCAGCATGTAGAAATCTGTCTTTTGCCCAAAAATTCAACCTCAAAGATCCAACCAATAGATCTGGAATCATTATATTATTTAAAAAAAATTATTGTCACTATCATATTCAATGGATACTTAAGCAAGCTGAAGATAGTATGGATACTCAAGACCTAAAATGGATATTTTACAAGCCATTAAATATATAATCCAAGGCTGGAATGAAGTTATCCCTTAGTTTGTACTACTTCGCAGACAAATTTGGCTGTAAAATTACTATAAATATACCTCTGATCTATTTTTTTAATCATTTAAAATATTTAAATAAAATCTGGTATTATACTAATTAATAACAAGAATTATATTTTTGAATTATTTAAATTTATATTATAAGACAAAAAGTTTATATTGCTTATAAGCTGAAAATATTAAATTTTAAAGAAATTTTTTAACCAAAAAAAAATATTTTACAATATCTTGGCGAATTCTTTAAATATTGGTTTTAAAAATATAGTTTCTAATGCAATATTGTAGTTTATATAAAGGATGACAACTTTTATTATTTGACTTTATATGATTTACTTGTAAAAATTAAGACTTGTATTAGAAGTGAAAATTTTTTTTATAGATGGGAACATATAAAATTTGAGAAAACCTAAAAAAAAAATTCTATAGTAAAAGTTCCAAAACAAAAACTTTAAACTTCTATTACACCAAAGTTTTTTAATAATTTTAAAAAAATTTTATAATAAAGTTGATAAAACAGAACTAATATTATAATTTTTACTTAGAAAGTATATAGCTAAAATTAATATTTAAGGTTTTATTTAAAAAATTTAAAATTTTAAAATTTTTGCAGACAAATATGCTGCATAACAAAACAAAGGATAGCTACAATAATCAAAAACTGTTAGTGCCATACTAACCTTATTTCTTATTGGGATAATACTACAGATAGTAAAGAAAGTAAAGATAAAGCCTTGCTTGATGATCCATTTCTTGAAAAACTTTCTAAAAATACTGAAGACCTTAATTTTTCAAATCCTATATGAGTATAAGAGTACTTGAATAATTCTGATAAAGATATAGTTTACAAAATATCTGACAATAATCAAATTATTTCAAACTTTGTTGAAACATTTAAAGAAAGATCTGGTAAAATAGAAAATAATCCTGAAGAAGTAGACAATAGTACTGAAAAAGAAATCATAAGTCTGAAAGATGCTTTGAAAGCCTAGAAAATATATACACTTGCTTGTTTTAGCAAGAAAGTACAAGCGAATATATAAAACTAGTAGTGTTATTGAAAAATTGATCAATATAAAAAAAAAGATTTGATGAAACAATTTACGATCAGCAATATTTTAATGAAGTATTACAATCAGCAGATTGAGATTAGATGATTGAATGGATATTTTTGGTTAATATATATTTGATATACCCTTTATTACTATATATATTTTATAACTTATATTGATATATATCTGGTACTACAATATATTTTATATTTTTATATATTTATATGATTAAATAAAAAATAGTTATACAGACATATTATAGGGATTTTTAATAAAATTCTTTAAGTGCACACTCTCTATAACAGTCATAGAACATGTTCCCTTAAAATAGGTTTGAAATAAATTTATCCCTTAGATTGTAGTAGAACACAGGCAAATTTGCCTGCGTTTTTGCACTTTTTTAGCTCTGATTTACTTTTTTAAAATACTAAAATAATTAAATAAAACTTTGTACAATTATATTTGAAAATAAGGATTACTTTTTTGCAAAATTAGTTTTTAGATTATAAGAAAATAAATTATAGTTACATATAAGCTGAAAATAGATAATTTTAAGAAAAAATTTTTTTAAAAAATTTTATTACAATTTTTCTGCGATCTTATTTAGTTTTAGTTTTAGAACTATAGTTCTTAAGACAATATTGTAGTTTATATAAAGGATGACAACTTTCATTATTGCAACTTTAATGATTTACTTGTAAAAATTAAGACTTGTATTAGAAGTAAAGATTTTTTTATAGACGGGAACATATAAAATTTGAAAAAATCTAAAGAAAAATTTTAATAGTAAAAATGCCAATACAAGAACTTTAAACATTTATTATATTATAGTTTTCTAATGATTTTAAAAAAATTTTATAACAAAGTTACTAAAACAAAACTTAAAGAATATTTTTTACTTAGAAAAAATATAGCTAAAATCAATATTTAAAATTTTATTAAAAATTTTAAAATACGCAGGCAAATTTGCCTGTGTTACAATCTAAGGGATAATAAAAATTATAATAAACCATATAAATTTACTATAAACTTTAAGCTAAAGATTCTTCTCAGCTTAACTAATTAACTTAAAATTAAATTTTATAAAAATATAGAACAAGAAAAAAAAATTTGAGCTTAAAAACCATATTGAAATTTTGTTAATTTTGCACTTTTTCAAAATATAACTTTGACAAAAAACAAAAATTTACTAATTTTAAATTAGCAATTATATGTAGAATCGTGCTCTGAACAAATTTACTTAGATGATATAAGATTACCTTGTAAGAAAATGTGTTATTTATATACTTAAGTTAAAAATTTTGGTTTGTAATATAAAACCCCTTTTTTATTAAAATAGCCTACTTTGGCCTCTAAGTAAACTTGTTTAGGTGGTATTTCTACTTGGTCAAGGTCAAAACATGTTTTCTGAAACCATTTACAGGTAAAAAATAGAGTTAAAGTTAGAGAAAAAAAATTTTTTAAAAGAAAAAATTTTTTTCTCCAACTTAACCTATTTTCATCTGTAAAGAGTCTGAAAAAACACATTTTAACTTTGAACCAAATAAAAATATCCCCTAAACAGTTTACTTAGAGGCCCAAAGCAAGCTATCTTGATAAAAAAAGAGGTTTATATTACAAACCAAAAAATTTTAACTTTAGTATATAGTTAACACATTTTTCTTATAAGGTAACCTATTTAGGTCGCCAAATAAAGTTGTTCAGAGCACGATTTTACACATTATTGCTAATTTAAAATTAGTAAATTTTGTTTCTTGGCATAGTTACATTTTGAAAAAGTGCAAAATTAACAACATTTCAATATGGTTTTAAGTTCTTTTTTTGTTCTATATATTTGTAAAATTTAATTTTAAGTTAATTAGTTAAGCTGAGAAGGATCTTTAGCTCAAAGTTTATAGTAAATTCATATAGGGTCTTTGCCTTGAAAATGTCCTTATGAGCCTATATAGATCTTATGGATAAAAATTAAAGTTTCTAGCCATCAGTAATCCAATTTAAATAAAACTTTTTTATTTTGTAAAACTCGCTAAGCTCTACAAAATAAAAAAAAGTTTATTTGAATTGGATTACTGGATAGCTAGAAATTTTAATTTTTATTTATAAGATCTACATAGTCCCATAAGGTCATTTTCAAGACAAAGATCCCATATGTTTTTATTATAATTTTTATTATAAACTTATTTCAAAGGGACATGTCATATAATTGATAAATGCATACTTGGGCCCAGTCCCAAGGGGGTACATTTAGAGAGATTTCTCTGTATAATATTTTATATAATTTTATTAATTAATAGGCAATTCTTCAGTCAACTGGTTCAAAATTTTTTTTTTATATATAAATTTTACTATAAGTGCAAATGCACAGCGTCTCTATCTAAAACTTTTTTTATACTAAGTTAATCACCTTTCTGGCTTAAGAGACTTTTGTTGTAAAGCTTATTAAAATGCATCTATTGGTAAATACCAAGTTGTCTTTAAAAGACCTTTCTTTTACTATATAAATTTCTTTATAAACAATACTATTGTTTGCAAAGAAATTTACATAGTAAAAGAAAGGTTTTTTAAAGATATCTTAGTATCCACCAAGCCGATTTTAACACTCTAACCACTATTAGATGCGTTTTAATGAGCTTTACAAAAGTCTCTTAAGCTAGAAAGGTGATTAACTTAGTATAAAAAAAGTTTTAAATAAAGATGCTGTGTATTCGCACTTATAGTAAAATTTATATATATAAAAAAAAAATTTTGAACCAGTTGACTGGAGAATTGCCTATTAAAATATTAAAAAATTCAATAATTCTCAAAATTTTACTATTGATTCTAACATTGTGCTCTAAGAAAATTTGTTTAACAATCAAAAATATATAAATTATTTTGATTTATAAAAATAGATATAATAATTTAGTTTTTAGCAATATTTTTAAATGAATGATCTTTGTAACTCTATTCACTGATCATCTGCACCAACAATTATACTAACACTTCAGAAGTAAAGTCTCAAAACAATAGCAAAAAAACCAAAGAAAATATGCAACCTGGCAGCTGTTATTTAGAAATACAGTTAACTAAGTATTTGCTAACAGCTTTAGAGTTTGTCACTTACCAAAAAATTGGCACTTGTCATTTAGAGGTAAAGTTCATAGACTACCTGCTGACAAGTTTAGAGTTTATTATTTACCATAATTCAAAAGTACTTGGCAGCTCTCATTTGGATTTTGGACCATACAGAAAGAACTACTGTCTTTACTATGGCTACATGTGAACTCTTTTTGGTGTCGTTGGTTCATAAAGAATTTTCAAAAAGTGAACATTTGGGCGTACCCACTCTAAAAGATTTGCAGTGTTTACTGCTTCCAAAAAGAAAAGGCACCTACTATATTGGATACAATCATCATGAGTGGCTTGGAAACAAGTAACATGGAAGGATGTGCAAGACTTATTGGAAAACTACTGGAAGAAGATTCTAGAAGCTCTATTTTAGGCAGTCCAGTTTATATAACTGCTTTTCGTTTAACATACTGGAACCTGGGCTGTTGTATGATAAGACAAGGTTATTGGTATTAATAATTTTTATTTTGTAGTCTGACAGGTTATTATAAAATAATTTTGTTCAGCTAACTTCAGGCCTCAGATAAAGAATGATTAGTAGTGGAAAACCATCATAAAGTCTAAGTTGTTTCTTCTCGGTAGTTGTAATATTATTCTCTTCTGCATGTAATAATATTAAACTAAATAAATAAACAAAGAGCAAGGTCTCGGTTATAAAATGGAAAAAAAATTTAGTTTTTAGCAATTACTAAAAATTTATATGAGTAAATCTATTTGTCACTAGTGGTTACAGTCCTGTGCCAACAATACCAATAAGAATCAAGATCTGGTATAATGTTACACCTGATCATATAACATGAAAATGAAGCTAAAAAATGCCGTTTTCAAAAATATCGCAATAACTGAAAATTTTAACTATAAATCATTCTTTATTCTAGCAAAAAAAAAATTCTTCGTGAAATTCTACTATAGTTACTTCTAACTTCTAACCCTAACTTTAAACTAAACCCTAAACAGAATCTTAACCTAACCCTAACGAAAATAAATTTACACATATTTATGTTTGTTTTGATCGTACATTACACAGGGTGTGTCACTGCTAGTTAAGGTTCCGCAATTTGATTTGATCTTCAAATATTTGGATCAAATATTTGATCAAATTCAAATTCAAATTTGACTATATTTGATTTGACCAAATTCATATATGGCCAAAAATTTGATTTGATTTACAAATATTTGATTTGATTTGAAAATTACTATTAAAATTCAAATTCAAATCAAATTCAAATTCAAATCAAATTCAAATTCAAATCAAATTCAAATTCAAATATTTGAATTAAATCAAATTCAAATCAGGATCAATTTGATTTGATCAAATTCAAATTCATCCAATATTTGATTTGATTTGAATTTGAAGAAGCCTACTACTAGTAACAAGCACATTTTTTTCAATTTATGTGACAGATTAAAATAAAATCAGATTAAAATGAAATTGTTCTATTTTTTAACCAAAATTTTAAAATTTTTAGGAGATATTTTTTAGGGGTTTTTATAGCATTAGGATTAGAGTTTAGAGTTAGGGTTATTAATAAACAAGTATATGTAGGTTTTATAAGCTTTAAAGGTGAGCAAGAGAGGTCCCCAGTTTCATTTTAATCTGATTTCATTTTAATCTGCCACAATAATTGAATTTTAGCAAATTTATTTGATTTTAGAACCTCCAAATTTATGTAGATTATTTATAACCTATATTAGAAATATCTGGGTTCTGTTATTATAAATTTTCACTATTGCCTCACTGTTTTTATATGGAATACTTATTTTTGTGAATAACACAAACCCAAAAAAGAAATTCAACATAAAAATAAACTTTCATGAAATTAAAAATTTATAATTAGGGTATTAATATTAAAAGCTATAAGGTTATAGTGATGCCTAGCATATGTAAAATTTCATTCTGTTATTTTTAATTTGTATACCAAAACAGTTTATATACTCATTTTCTTATATTTTCTCTTTTTACAGTTTTTTTTTGTGTTTTGCTTATGTGTCAGTGGAGTGGTCTGTTAACTAAGTAAATCAAAACTATATATGGTCACTAATATATAAGTTTATAGTAGTCTTTTATTGAGTTCATATATATATAGTATATATATAATTAGTGTGCATAATGTACTAGTAATGCACCAGCCCTTCACAGATACATTTTGGCAAAAGCTTTCTCTTCAGAATCTATTTTTTATGCCAGGTATTTGCAAACTAAAGAAGAATCAAGCAAAAGAAAGCAAAATTATTGCATACTTTTGAAGCCATATTACTTTATATAGAACAGCTTATTTTTTATATTTTTTATATTTTCTGAGTCATAAAAACTTCAGCTACAGTACAGACAACCTAGTCCTGACCAATAAAATTGATGATATTCAAATTGCTAATTCTTTCTCAAAAATAATAGTAAACAAAATATACTATCTTAAAATGTTAAATCAGAACAAGCAAAACACTTCAAATTCGTAAATTTTTTTTAAATCTATTTATAAAAAAAGCTATAGCAAGTTGAAGTAATAGTACTTTTATAATTAAATATGAAATTTGGCCACCTTTTATATATATATATATATAAAAGCAAATTTGGCCTCTTTAAACAATTAATTTTATTTTTATATACATGTATATTAAAAATTTAAATTTAGCTACTTTATATACTGTATAAATATTAGCTAAATTTTCAAATCGGCCTCTTCATATATATAAAAAATAAAATCTGAATTTGGCCACTAAAAATTTTTATTGGTTGGGACTAGGTTGTCAAGAAGCATTGTTGTTAAAACTATGGTATCAGGTGAAATTTTTGAAAATGTAAATTTGTTGATTTGTGTAATTTATGAAAATTATATAATAAAATTTTGGTTATAAAAATTGTGTGACTGTTAATACATATTGTGTCATAATAGAATTTAATCGAATTTTATACAGTAAATAAAAAGAAATTATGACAATTTTAATAAATTTGACTCATAATTAGCTAATACAATAAAGTTATTGCTGGTGGTATAGTAAATTATAAGAATTAAAAAAAAATAATTAAGAATCTTTGATTTGCCCTATACTGAGTATAAGGGCTCTCTGAATACTATATGACATATAATTTAAATTTTTTTATACTTTTATAGCTGAAGAGCTTAGTTCAATTAAGCAAGCTAGGGACAATTTAGTAACATAAACTTAAGCTGAAAACTAATATAATATAATTTTCTCTGTGCGCCAAGTGACAGAAGTTTTACAGAGTCAAGATAAAACATGAAAATATATTCAGTTAAGGTACTATCAAAAAAACAATTCAATATATACAAGAATGTGTGGTTTTTTTTATGCAACTAGTATAAAAATAGTTATTTTTTTTATTTTATGATTTTTCTTTTTCTTTTGAAATATTTGTTTATAAAATGTATGAAATTAAAAAATTTGTATTAAATTTGTTACCGATATCACCAATTACAAAATAACGTACGTTTTTTTAAATTTATGATTGACTTATATCAATTTTGAAATGACATAAATTGAAAAATCACGAACATATTCAAATTTATGAAACTTTCAGGATATGTATTTTATAATTTCAAATAGCAACATTTGCAACCACAATATATAAAATAATTTTTTTTGTTTTGTTGTTTCATCAGATTTTTTTCATCTGGTTCCAAACAACTCATCTAAAAACATTTCAAAAACAATACATTTCACTGACCCTCATTTCATTGGCAAGCTTATTTTGCAGATAATTAATTTACAAACATGTTCATGTAGTAAACAATATATTTTTACCAACAGTTCATTTTCAAGCTATTCTATCATTAAGATAAAATTTGAAATTAGAATTGAGCGATTTATATTATTGGTGAAATATGCTATTTACGAAATTGAAATTTGCCTATAAATTATTCATCTATGAGTGTCAATGAAATGTGGTGTCTTTGAAATAATTGCCAGTGAAATAATATGGACCTATTAAAATACAATTTATTTATAAATAGTCAATTTTAGTTTTTTTGTGATGAACAATTATTGGGAATATAGTAATTCGGGAAGCTTGTCAAATGCAATTTCAACCCTTAAGGTTTTTATATGCTATGATCCTTATGGTAACTTGTTAGATGCAAGAATTTTCTAGTTAATGTTGTGATTATATATGATTGTTAAGATCGATAACTATATAATTAAGCTACATGAAGTTAATTTTTCGATTTGCACAAAAATTTTTCTTTTTTTTTTAGGTGCAAATATGCCATGCATATAAATTTTTGGTCTACGCCAGCAAATAATTGGGCAAGTGAGTTTTATTGAGTTTGAAGTTTGCAGAATACATAATAGAAATAAGCATTTACCAAAACGCAGAGTCATCCTGTGAAAGAAGCAATCATAATTGCATTGGTAGTCACTTTAGGATTGGCCAGTTGGACCATTCCCACCTGCTGAAACAAGTTGGCTACAAGTAAAGGAGGTAAGAAATGATGTAATTACATGAGTTCATTTTTTGTGGTTAGGTAGCAAAATTTACACCTCTGTTTCTTTACTTTCTTCAGCACTAAAGCTTTAGCAGCTTGCTTTCTTAGCATTCAATATTTAGGCCGCTCAAAGTTGATTTTTCATTTTGCATTACATGGAATCTGAAAACATGTGTCAGTTAGATTTTTTAATTTACTACAAATAGAATAATGTACATTTAAAGTTATACAAAGTTAATTTTTCATTTTGCATAGCAAGATTAAAAAATTGGGCTAGCAATTATATTTTTCCTATCAGTCCTATTGAACAATCACAGGAAATTAAGGTCTCCATCAGGAGACACCAGATGAAAATAACAAGAAAAAATAGATACCAAAAACTGAATTGGCACAATTTTAAATTAAAAAAAAATTTGAAAAATATAATGCCAAGTAATGCAAAATAAGTGTTTGGTAGCAAAATTTTTACTTTGTCTCCTTCAGCACTAAAGCATCAGCAGCTTGCTTCTTTAGCTTTCAATATTTAGACCACTTCAAAGTTGATTTTTTATTTTGCATTACATGGAATCTGAAATCATGGGTCGGTCAGATTTTTTTTAATTTACTGCAAATAGAATAATGCATATTTAAAGTTATACAAGGTTAATTTTTCATTTTGCACAGCAAGATCAAAAAATTGGGCTAGCAATCATATTCTTCCTGTGAACAATTATGTCTTTATCAGGAGACACTGGGTTTAAATAACAAAAAAAAATAGATGCCAAAAACTGAATTGGTACAATTTTGGATCTAAAAAATAATTGAAAAAATTAAAAAAATAGGATGGCAAGTAATACAAAACAAGTAAGTAGTAGCAAAATTTATACTTTGTTTTCTTTGGTACTAAAGCATTAACAGCTTGCTTTCTTAGCATTTAATATTTAGGCTATACAAATTTGATTTTTTGTTTTGCATTATATGGAATCTGAAAACATGGGCTGGTCAGATTTATTTTTTTAATTTACTAAATGTACATTTAAGGTTATACAAGGTTAATTTTTATTTTGCAAAGCAAGGTTAAAAAATTAGACCAGCAATCATATTTTTCTGCCAGTACTATCAAACAATTATGGGAATTAAGGTCTTTATCAGAAAAGAATTATTTCAGGAAATAGTCCAGAAGTTAGAAAATAGCGAAATTTATTTTGAGGGAAGACACCAGTTGAAATAATGAGAAAAAATAGATACCAAAAACTAAATTTGCACAATTTTGGATCTGAAAAAAAAATTGAAAAATTAAAAAAAATGAGACGGCAAGTAATGCAAAACAAGTAGGTAGTAGTGAAATTTATACTTTGTTTTCTTCAGCACTAAAGTATTAGCAGCTTGCTTTCTTAGTATTCAATATTTAGACCACTCAAAGTTGATTTTCATTTTGCATTATATGGAATCTGAAAATATGGGTCAGTCAAATTTTTTTTAATTTACTACAAATAGAATAATGTATATTTAAGGTTATACAAGATTAATTTTTCATTTTGCACAACAAGGTCAAAAAATTGGGCTGGCAATTATATTTTTTCTGTCAGTTCTATTGAACAATTATGGTCTTCATTAGGAGACACTGGGTAAAAATAGCGAAAAAAAATAGATGACAAAAACTGAATTTTGGTACAATTTTGGATCTAAAAAAAATTAAAAAATTGAAAAAATAGGATGGCAAGTAATGCAGGTGAGTAGTAGTGAAATTATACTTTGTTGTCTTTGGCACTAAAGCATTAACAGCTTGCTTTCTTAGCATTCAACATTTAGGCCACTCAAAGTTGATTTTTCGTTTTGCATTATATATTATATAAATCTAAAAACATGGGTAGTCTAATTTTTTTTAATTTACTATAAAAAAATAATGTACATTTAAGGTTATACAAGGTCAATTTTTCATTTTGTATAGCAATGTCAAAAAATTGGGCCAGCAATCATATTTTTTCTGTCAGTCTTATCGAACAATCATGGGAAATTAAGGTCTCCATCAGGAGAAACCAGGTAAAAATAATGAAAATAAATAGATGCCAAAAACCGAATTGGCACAACTTTAGATCTGAAAAAAAAATTTTGAAAAAAAGGGACAATAAGTAATGCAAAACGATTGAGTGGTAGTTAAATTTATACTTTATTTCTTTGGCACTAAAGCATTAGCAGCTTGCTTGCTTAGCATTCAATATTAAAGTTGATTTTTTGTTTTGCATTACATGGAATCTGAAAACATAGGTCAGTCAGATTTTTTTAATTTATTACAAATAGAATAATATACATTTAAGATTATATAAGGTTAATTTTTTATTTTGCACAACAAATTCAAATAATTGGGCTGACAATCATATTTTTCCTGTTAGCCCGATCGAACAATTACAGTCTTAATCAGAAGACACCACTTGAAAATAGCAAGAAAAAATAGATGCCAAAAACCTTATTGGCACAATTTTGGATCTAAAAATGGGACGGCAAGTAATGCAAAACGAGTGAGTAGTAGTGAAATTTATACTTTGTTTTCTTTGGTACTAAAGTATTAATGTCTTGCTTTCTTAGCATTCAATATTTAGGCCACTCAAAGTTAATTTTTCGTTTTGCATTACATGGAATCTATATCATGGTCTGATTTTTTTAATTTACTACAAATATAATAATGGTTACATTTAAGGTTAAACAATATTAAGTTTTTGTTTTGCACAACAAGGAATCAAAAAATTGGGCCAGCAGTCATATTTTTCCTATTAGTCCAATGAACAATTACGCAAGATTAAGGTTTCCATCGGGGTGACACTAGGTGAGAAAAAATATATGCCAAAAATTGAACAATTGGTACAATTAGGATCTAAAAAAAAATTTTTGAAAACATTGAAAAATGAGACATCAGGTAATGCAAAACAAAAAATCAACCTTGCATAGTCTTAGGCTACGCAAAGTTAATTTTTTGTTTTGCATAACCAATTTTTCCCAAAAAAATATTTTTTAAAAAAAATTCTTATTGTGCCAATTATTCTATTTAATTTTTTTCTTGATATCACCTGATGAAAACTTTACCTTCTGGAATTACCAGATAGGTCCAATAAAAAAACCCACCAAATTTCTGATTCCATCTTATGCAAACCAAAGAATTAACTTTGCGAGGCCTTAGATACGAGCATAAATTAATTTAGGCCACACAAAGGTTTTATTTTTTTTTTAAAAAAAAAAAGAAACCAACCTGCCGATCAGAATTTTGAAACACCAGGTTATGCAAAATGAAAATTGACTTTGCGTGGCCTTATACTTACCTCTTATTTACTTATTTCATTTCCTTACGCCAGCATATGTCACTGCTAATGTTGTTAGCCGAAATTGTTTTATGCTTGTAGAAATATTTCGACATTTGATATTTAGGCTGCCGAAATGTCTAAATATTATCGAAGTCCTAAATTATGCCGAAATATCTAAATAATGTCGAAATGTCTAAATAATGTCAAAATGTCTAAATTAAAAAATAATATGAAAAAACATATAGTAATAGGTTTGCTATCCAAACAAGCTCTAGCGTTCATACTTTAATCAATACCTCTAGTCTAGAACTAAAGTCTAGGACAAATTATTTGAACCCATACCAATCAACTCATGTATAAACTACTGACCCTCAGTTCTGAAATTTTCTAAACCCCAAGGTCCTAAACTATATGAAAACACAAGCATAAGAACGATGTCTAATATATGCCCATATAGCTAAAGAAAATCAGGGTGTCATCCTGCAGCATCTGTTTCATGTCCCTTACTGCCATTGCAGCCACAAAACTATATGTAAATATCATGAAGTAGGGATGTGAATCGATTCTAAAAATCAAAATCAATGATCGAAACCTCAAAATCGGTTTAGATTCGATAATTGAATTCTAAATCTTTATAGTTATTTCTTGTATTGAGTGCCTGATTAGATTCTATTTTTTATTATTTAATACTGTAATTTTACAAATAATATGAAGCAATGTATTAAGTTTTTTTAGTAGTTTTAAAGCTATACCAGAACTTATTGCGCTTTGCAAAAATGTGTGATCTCTGCAGATCATATTGTCACGAGAAATATGTAATTTTTTAATTTTTGAAGAATTTTAATAATTTCAGATAAAATATAGACATTTTTGATGAAATGATGATCAATAGGGAATTAAAATTTTCCGCTATCATCACTGTGTAAATCACAGGGTCACACTTTTTGCAAAGTGCTATAATTAAATAGAATCTTACATTTAGTCATATAGTATTATATTTAGTCAACTATTTAGACATTTAGTCACATAGTATTTATTTAATCAACTATTTAGGCATTTAGGCAAATTTAGACTTTTGACATTTCGAAAAAAAATAATGCCATGTCGTAATATATTTAGACACTAATTGCCTAAATAGTTGACTAAATTAAGTATTTCGACTAACAACATTAGTCACTGCCATAGTCTTCTGGCTAACATCATCTGATTTTTCACGTATGTACTTACATACCAGTGATATTTTCACTCGTGACATCTTGTGGTGGTGTATAATCACTCCCCTTTTCGATCACATTAAAACTATCACCAGGAAAAACATTTCGCAATACACAGCAAACTTTGTATGTGTTTTTTAGGACTGTGCCAGCAAATAATTTAGGCCGGATGTGAATTTTATTAAAGAGCAAGCAGA
The DNA here is from genome assembly GCA_003550325.1 of Gigaspora rosea. Taxonomy (NCBI): domain Eukaryota; kingdom Fungi; phylum Glomeromycota; class Glomeromycetes; order Diversisporales; family Gigasporaceae; genus Gigaspora; species Gigaspora rosea. Next base: position 39,201 of record QKWP01001761.1, on the reverse strand, counting down.
AATATGATAAGTAGCTGACCATGAGTTGATCAGTGGTTATCAATTCAACATATTAAAAAATGTGAACAAAGTAAAAATATATTTATTAGAGGTTTGTTCTGTTACCTATATAAGTTGAGTTTATGCCACATTTTGTGTTTTATATACGATGGTATATACTTAAAGAACCTATTTAGTACTGGTCCTGCGCGGCATCGCATGCTGCGCAACTATCTTATAGATAATGATATGGAAAATTAGGCTAATCCGTGATTAATTTTTAAGTTATAATAATTCACGAATCAAATAAAATAAAGAAATATCCAATAATACTTAAAAAAATAAGCAACTTTTGTAAAAATTTTTTTTAAAAAAAAAAATCAGTCGTCGTCAGGAATATCAGTCAAATCAATTCCCTTGCTGACTACAATCATTTCCGATAACTTTTCAGTAATTTCACGCGTGTTGATGAATTTGCTTCCACCATTGAACATATTCTCATAGTACGAATCTTCAATAGTCTCAAGTAATGATTTGGATTCATTTAGTTCTGATAAAACACTTGCATCATTTTGCCATTTCTCAAAAATTTCACAAAGATCTTTTGCTGATGGACGTTTCTCTGAATTTTTATCCCAACATTTTCTCATAAGGTTTACGTAACATTGTGGTGCTTCTTTATTAACAGCAGGTCTTAAATCACGATAACATATTAAAAAACCAAGTTTCGACATATCAAGTTTTTGATTGTACGATATATTTTTTCCATATAGAATTTCCCACATGATTATACCAAATGAATAAATATCCAATGCTTTAGTGAACGCTTGGTTATTCAAAACTTCAGGTGCAACGTATGGTAAAATTCCAAAAATTCCATCAGATTTTGATATTGACTTAATATTAGCTGATATTGAAAGACCTAAATCAGCAATATAAGCGCTTTTTAAGCTATTTAACAATATATTTCCACTATGTAAGTCCCGATGAATAAGATCTTGAGAATGAATTATGTGAAGATCTGATGCAATACATTGTAGCAGATTTATTTTATCTTTCCAATCCATTTGTGCTATCCTATGTAGATTTTTGCGCAAACATCCATATGGTGCATATTCCATAACTAGAATATAATCTTTAGAATTTTTGTGTTGTGATATACCGAAGCATTTTAAAAATGTTGGATTTTTTAGTCCGATATCACAATAGGCCTTTAACTTATTATAAGAAATACATATATATATTCAATTACTATATAAATAATAAATAACGAATAATACAAATAATGATGATTTATAAAAATTACCTCTTTTATAAATTCTTCGCGATATTGGTTTGATTTATGAAGTAATTTAAGTGCAACCGTTTTGGTTAAACTTTTACTATTATCATACCATCTAGCACGGTATACAGTTGCAAATCCACCTATACCTATTTTTTTAATATCTTTAAATTCATCATAAGTAATCCAAGATAACTGATATTCATTTTCCATCAATTTTTTTTTTATATCATCATCTATCACTGAATTACGTATCCACTCATTTGTAGCTGTTAATTTATTTAAAAAATAGTCAATTAATAAATTGATAAAATAGATTTTTATGAAAATTATTTATGATATAACAGATAATACCTGATGTTAATTCTTTTTCCCTAATCGATGATTTAAATATATGAAATTATTAAATAAGTACAAAATAAGAATATATTAGCTATATATGCAACTGATAATGGAGAAACATTGACATGTTCAACACATGATCTTTTTTTCTTAAAAATCGAAATTTCTCTGATAAAAAATTTTATGTCCAACTTGATTTTAAATTTCATCATAACTCTAAACAGATTTTTGATTTCAATTACGTCTGATCTTATAATTGGGTTACAATATGACATAATATTCTAACTCAAATTTAAATTCAAAAATTACCTTTGATACCAGTGCATGGCTTTATCTATATCTCTTGTGACTCCAATTCCATTACGATAACATTCTGCAACTAAAGACATTCCATTAATGTTACCCATATCTGCAGATTTTTTATAATAAATAAAAGCCTTATGTTCATCTTTTTCAACTCCAATTCCATAACGATAGCAAATTCCAACTAGACATGTTCCGTTAGAGTCCCCCAGTTCTGCAGCTTTTTGAAAATAAATAAAAGCCTTATCTTCATCCTTGTAGACTCCAATTCCATGATAATAACAATGTCCAACATTATATGTTCCACAAGCCAAACCCATATCTGCAGATTTTTGATAATAAATGAAAGCCTTATTTTCATCCTTGTCAACTCCAATTCCTTTTTCAAAATAACGTCCAACTCTATTTGTTGCGGTTGCATCCCCCATTTCTGCAGATTTTTGATAGTAAATGAAAGCATTATTTTCATCCTTTTCAACTCCAATTCCATT
>QKWP01001761.1:6004-33591 GCA_003550325.1 Gigaspora rosea | reverse complement strand
TCTGCAGATTTTTGATAATAAATGAAAGCCTTATTTTCATCCTTTTCAACTCCAATTCCATAATGATAACAATATCCAACTTGATATATTGCAATAGCATCCCCCATTCCTGCCGATTTTTGATAATAAATGAAAGCATTATTTTCATCCTTTTCAACACCAATTCCATAATGATAACAATATCCAACGTTATTCCTTGCTGTTACATTCCCCATCTTTGCAGATTTTTGATAATAAATGAAAGCATTATTTTCATCCTTTTCAACTCCAATTCCGTGACGATGACAATATCCAACCATATATGTTCCGTCAGCATTCCCCATCTCTGCCGATTTTCGATAATAAAAGAAAGCCTTATGTTCATCCTTTTCAACACTTACCCCATGTTGATAATTGTATCCAAGCGTATAAGGATCTAAATTAGTTGATTTTTTATGATGAAATAGCTTATTATAAATCTTTTTCATTTTACTTTTTTAATTATGGATAAGAACGGAAATCCGATTTAATGTTTGTTTAAATCATTTAAAATGCAAATGTAACTATTTTGGAGGTTTGTATTACTATCGAATGCTGTACGTTGTTACGGGAAATTCGTGTAAATTTTGATTGTCATTATAATTTACCTTGTAATAATTAGTATGTGTTCGAATAGTTGTATGATTTTTCCCTTTTTGGTAGAAGGCTTAGCGCGTACGATGGTTCCAAACCCCGATTTTGGTTTCGAACCCGATATTGGTCATTTAGAATGTATAAATACGATAGCTGAACTCAGAGATTTGATAGACAATATACAATATTAATAATAATAAATAAAATAAGGGAAGAATTCCTTTTCCATTCCATTTTTAATATAATATATCATTTATTCCGAATCCCCTAATGAACATCCATTCCGTATAACCTATGCTTACAACCCTGAGCTAATTCGACCTCCCGTTAGACAAGTCTCTCCCACGGTTGTGTACGGGATTTACTTATTTGTGCCGGTAATACGACCCAAAAAAAGGAAATTTAATTCTGTAAATAAACAAAATGTGTAAAACCACAAAGTTAGGGTTAGGAGGTTAACTTTGGGAGGTATAGCCATATACAGTTGCTCATTATATGTAAAGTTTCGTCCCCGACATTTTTAATTAGTGCCCAAAGGTCGATTTAAACACTAGTTTTGGGGGTATTTTCGCTTTTTTCTTCTTCTGCACGTGTTCGGAATTCATGTCGGGCTGATCCGGAACGATCAAAATTCGAACTCGCTGATTGGTAGTTGCCTTTTTAGGAGTTTGTATTACCGGCACAGCCAGTACGTCAATCGAACTTTTGCCATAACTTTTAATTTCGGGAATCAGAATTCGCTTTGTGTAATATCTTTAGAAAGGATAACAGGCAAACCTGCCCGCAAGATGTAAGCGTTAATATTCCTTTTTTTAAGGAAATTTTTTTAATCCGTTAAATTTTTGATTTTTTGAAAAAATTTTTATGGTTAAAATTTCTAGTTTTATTTTTTAAGTGAAACTAGGCCCCAAGATGTTTAAAGGGTAAAGAGGCAAATTGGTCTTATTAGGTTATATCATGTAGTGATATGATCCGCTGATCGACAATCTGGATAACTGTTTGAAATCCCTATTATTGTCTTTTCCGATTTTTAACGGCTAATTAGTGGATGGCATGTCACTATGTCCAATTTGTTTCAATTTTTTTTGGACATATGTCCAATTGAAAATGGACATATGTCCAAAAAAAATTGAAACCAATTGGACATAGTGATGTGCCATCCCTGACGTCAAGTGTAACCCAGATTTGCATAAGGAGAGCATCCTCCCGCATCGCATGAAATTCTGATAAATATTTAACGATAGATGGTATAAATAAATAATTTTTTTTCCCGAATAAGAATAACCCAAGTAATCCGTGTAAACTCTATCAACTGATCATAGTTATTGCTACTCAGATTAATTGTTTGTCTAAACCTCTCTGTCAATTAGTTGACGAATCGTATGTAAAAATAAATTTTCCACTCACCGGTCACGTTTCTGAAAATAACCAATCAAAAATGTTCAGCTTATGAACTTCGCTTTAGGTGGTATAGATTACATGAAGATTACATCAAAATGATATAAGGCCACACAAAGTTGATTTTTCGTTTTGCATTACCTGCCGTCCCAATTTTTCAATTTTTTCAAATATATATATATATATTTTTTAGTTCCCAATTGTGCCAATTGTTCGATTTTTGGCAACTATTTTTTCCGCTATTTTCATCCGACTGCCGGCCCAATTTTTGATTCCTTGTTGTGCAAAATGAAAAAATAACCTCGTGTAACCTTAAATGTGAACATTATTCTATTTGCAGTAAATTAAAAAAAAAAACCGGCCGTCCGTCCCAAATTTTGAAATCCATGTAATACAAAACGAAAAATCAACTTTGCGTGGCCTAATATGCACGTGTCCTGAGTTATCCGATCAAATCAAGAATAAAGACCAATCAGCGTGTCAGATTATGTCGATCTGAGGTGCGAATTATTTTAGATTATGTTTTAATTAAAAACCATAGTACTATTTTCTTACTACGTGGAGTTTTATGAACATTGGGGAATAATAAAAGTAACGATAATAATAGAAAAGGAAGATAATATATATGTAAAAAAAGAAAAACAACAATTTTTTCATGGGTGAGGGATTCTGGAGCTTCTCACAACGTACGTATGTATGACACAAAAATTTTAATCTGACATATCTTCTCAGAATGCTGATTGTCATTAGATAACTTAAGCCCAATGAGTTTACATAATTATTCTATAAATTTCATTGAGAATAAAAAAGCTTTATTAATTCAAAAATATGATTATTCTTGTATTTACACTATTTAAGAAAAACATAGAAATTAAGTTTTTTCGATTCTGTTCCATCTCAATACAAGTCTAAGTTTGTCGTTAGTGCCCATCCTGGAGATGATAGAAAGGCATTAGGAAAAAGAGACGAAGGTTCATTTTGATTAGTTACAGGTATTGTTGTTTTGATAACAGCCTGTATATCGATCATAAACAAAATTTTAACAGCCCAATCAAACAGATCAGATATAGGGAAAACCCCCAAAATTTATTGGCTAATTAGAATAATCTGCAACATATACTGAAAGGAATTTTCATTTAGAGAGGGGCTGACTGTAAGAAAAATATATTTTGGGTGTAGGTGGCATCTGTTTACTCCTTTGTGTCTTATAAAAATGACTAATGAGATACTGCAGATCTCATGTACAAAGAAAATACAAGGCACACAGAAAAATGTACGATTTAATCTAACCTCGGTAAAAAGTTGATGCAGGGTGTTCTAAAACCACAATCCCAATGTGATTAGTAACAAGTGATCTTAATAGTGCTCAACTATAATTATATTTGCGCAAATTTCTTGACAATTAAAATATGCAAATAATAAAAAAAATAAAAAAATTTTACTCTTTCTATGATTTTCCAATAGTCTTTGTATATCAAAACAAAGAAAATTATATTTCAATATTTTGTTTATAAAATTACTCTTATAAAAAAAGTGAAGAGGTCAGTAATTCACCTGTGTGATGAATCAATTATTTCTAATATGTTTATAATATGCAGATAGTATAAATAAGTCTTTTACAAGAAAGTTAGCAGACCTTATCATAATTTGTTATTATATATTGTATATCAGAATTTTTGTAAAGTCACTTGAAATTTAAAGAATAACATTAAAAAAGTTCAACGTTAGCTTAGTTATAAACATGGGCTGCTGTCAATAGAAATTAAGCAGATTGACATTTCAAAAAAATTAATGCCTTAGATTTCACCGCCTATATTTCGATGAGTTTCGAAGTTATTTTCATACTTTAATAGTCAAAAAAAAAACCTAGATCTTGAGCTTTCTTTTGACCATTAAATCATGAGATTGCCTCAAAATTCATCAGGACGTGAGGCATTAATTTTTTTCGAAATGTCAATTTGCTTGATTTCTATTGACGACAACACACATGTTTATTTATGCTAAAATAGTTGAAAAGAAATTCGCTCTAGACATCTAAAAACATAAAAATCAAACTTTACTATTAAAACATATAAGTTATAAAACTTCAAATATTCCATCAGAATTATCCATCTCTGTTGATTTTTGATAATAACTGAGTGCCTTATGTTCATCTTTCTCAACTTCAATCCCAATAGATACATTCCATTAGAGTCTACCGTTTTATAAGTTATTTCAGCAATAAAAGATATATCAACAGAATTTTGAAAACGAACTGATGCTCTGTAGTCATTATTTTGATAACGATTTCCAGTATTATATTATTTTCGAAAATTATAATTCTGAATACTATATTTTCAAAATGCTTTGCATAAATATTAGAAAAAGTAATTTGTATCATTATAAAATCTTTAACCTATATAAATATGGAAAGTTCTTTATTAATATTATCAATATTAAAATGAAAATGAAAAGTAAAAAATCTTGCCCATTAATTGGTTTACAGACAAGTTAAATGGCGTGTGCTATTCTCGGCATCTGATTGGATGGCCGTTCCTCATGACTTCGTCTTTTTATATTTGTCGGAGACTTTTTATGCATTGACACTATGCATAAGTTTCTAACATGTTCAAGTTATATCTTGTTTTTACCTGCGTTATTCATGGCTACTACATCGTCTACTTAATCACTTTGCGCATTAATATAATGATAATAAACTTTTCTATTTCATAGAGATACTAATCTGGATTTAATAATTATTTTGTATTGACGAAATAATTTTATAAATAAAATTTATTGACTTGACAATTGATAAATCTCGACGAATTAATTTACCAATAAAATATATTTTTTATCCACATTCAACAAGTTTCTTATAACGTCCTCTGGATATTCTTAATCTTAATTGACAAAGAACAATTTCTACTAAATCATTAACTCGGTTTAAACAAGCTAACTTCACAAAAACTGATCACATTCGTACAAAACACATTTTTTGATTACATTATATGGAACTGATGACGACAATTTATTGGTTGTCTTCATCTGACCCACCAGATAATTCCGGGTGATTAATGCAAATTTTGTCCAATAAATGTGGCAACAAAAAACAAAATAGGAAATAAGCAAGTCCAACTTATTCTCTTCAAGATGGTATGAATCTTGCAATTTGCATATATTGATGCTTTACTTTTTCTGATCCAATGTAATACTCTGAATTAAAATATCTGAAGATTTAGCATGATATTCTCGTGAAGTGCATCTACTGAAAAGTCTGGGTGCCAGTTCCTTAGTTATATATAGTTTATCTTTCCGGTGCAATCTTATGAAATTAGTTAATTTACTCATTGGTTTCCATGAGTATTTATAATGACGCAAAACAAAAATTAATTAGTGTCAATGACATATTTGTAACTACTACATTTAATTTGTTAGTTAAAACCGGGCGGCGAAATCACCGCATAATCATGTCCAGTTAATAATTACAAATAAATAGCAAATCAAAACAAAGAATAACTAACATAATTTCTTTATTGCATAATAATTAATTAATAATAATTAATTCATTAATGAACTAAATCTTTACAAATGCAACTAAAAGTAAATTCCGTATCATTGTTACATGTGACATCGCATGCGAAACATACACAACTTTTTAGTGTACCATGGGCAACTGAAATTGAGTCAACTGTGGCCAAACCACATGTTGAATTACCACAATCTTTAACGCCTGTAAATTTAAAGTCGGCATCAACCGTTTGTTGAAGTGCGGCACGTTTCATTAAACCGTTTGTCGAAGTGGTGACAAAAAAAAGGCCAAGAATAATAAGTTTAGGAAGATAATATTTCATCTTAAAAGACTATGGAAATTTAAAAAAGAGAGTAAAACTTTGCATTAAACTGTCGTCTAAGTAAAAGGATTTGGAAACTCGCATATAATATGCTTGATTGTACAAGGGAAACAAGAGTCCCAAACACTATAGAGGAGATAATCACAGCGGAGAATGTAGAAGGAACACATAAGCATTCGGTTATAAATTGGCTGCATGTGAATGTCATCTACGAAATCTGGTGTTGGTACACGAATAAGAAATTCGGGGAGGGATCGCTTCCAGAACCGGCGCTGCCGTTTATTTGGAGGAACAGAATTAATAAGGACTTGCAGGTTACGCTAGCAAGTAATAAATTAAAAAAGGTAGAGAGATTAGCGCTTAAAAACATGTATAAATAATTGGTGTCTTAGGTGTTTTATTTATATAAGAATATAATAATAAATCGCGTCACATGACGTCCCCAGGTAAATGCTACCCCGGGGTTTTAAAAAAAAAAAAAAAAAAGAGAGTAAAAAATAATTTTTAAATATAAATTTGATCTTGCATACTTACAAATAATAAACTCATACCGGATAAAGTAGTTAATCAAGAAAACCAGAGATCAAAATTTAGCGGCAATGGGAAAAAGCTCAAGAAAACCAAGGACCAAATTTAGTGGAATTTGAGAAGAGGCTCAATTCCAGATGAATTTATATCAAAAGAAAATTCTAAAATAGGGATGTGTAACAGAAAAAAATATATATATCAAATGTGCGTATACAAGACCCAGGTCTGTTATATTTCACCAATATTAAACTACTTAGTAAACCCAACGCCTAGAGATTATACGTATAGTGGAAAAAAATTTTAAAGTGCATACACACTATGTACTTATAATAGTCAGTCTAGCTATTTGAAAAAACCGCATTTAATTAATAAACTTTTCGTGGTTTGCACCGGGTCTATTATTTCTGGGGACCTTGTATACGCTATAAGCACATTTATGTCAATTTTATTTCGTCGTCGCTTGATTCAAAAAATGAGGCTCTCATAATCCTTAGTAAATTAAACATATTTTTAATGGCTTTATTAAAATTACTAAGTAATATTGCCTTTCAAAGCAACGATTTACTAGTCTAGGATGATTATAATAACAGATGGTATTATTTATTTATAGATTTTTCTAATTTAAAAATTGAAGTATCTTATGTTGTAAATATTTTTTCATATATACAAATAAGGTAATTTAAATGTGGCTTGGTGGCTTAGAAGCATGAATCGCGAGTCCATGGTAACTATTGCGAATACGCGAATACTCCAAGCCATTAAACCTTACGCCACTCGTGAATACGCAAAATTTATTGTGAGTCCATGGCAACTTTCGCGAATCCGCTAAAGTTATCGCGAGTACGTTATAATTACCACGAATACGTGGTAAAGAATTAAAATGTATAAGACCTTCAAATTTTATTAAGTTGAATAAGTTCCACGTTCAATTTAAAATGCCAAATAATAAAGGTAAACAATTTATCTTTTGAATTCGACTTTAACCTAAATAACCCTTGCAAGACTCAATTCGACGGATTGAACAGACTTGTAACTTCGTACTGGATTATTATAACGAATTCTGTGAACGAATTTGGTTAACCCTTTAAATTGCTCACGTGACTCAAGCTCTGTTTGAACTTCGTATAACTCTCCCATATCGAGATTATCCCGATTTCATTTGATCATCAACCCGGATCACAGATACTTTTAACTACATTGTTATCATCCATCATCGATCCCACACATCATCAGCATTACTCCATAATCCTTTATCTCTTTACATTACAGTCTTGTTTCGTTTCCTTAACCCGCTGCCCATTATAAAAACTCCCCTTTTACTATCATCTTATTCACTTCTGCCCGTAATCTGTCGTAGATTAAATTGGCATTATTGTCTATCTTGTTTTTATCGCTCTCCCATTCAACCGTTACAGTATCTTTGGAATGGTCATTGCATATTAAGAACTACATTTTTCTAATGAATACATGATAACGTCTATTTATATATATCTATTTGTAAATGAGAACGGCCATAATTTAATTGAGATGTATTTAATACTTCAATTCTATAAGAATTAATGGAACGATGTTGTGATAATATTCCAAATATTAGTGAATTATATAATTTTAAGAGGATGGTATCTTGCTGGAATAAATGCTAATCAATTTGAAGATGCAAATGGAAGCAGAAGTAAGATTAACATAATTCTCCCAAACAACAGCCGTGGAATAGTGAATATATTTCAACTACGCATATAGAAGATGCCATTCCAGGTACAGTAAGTTACATGTATCGTATTATATATTATATTAGTGTAAAAATTGGTTTACTTATTTTCTGTACTTTTATTTTAGATCTCAATGCAGGTTATAAAATTAATTTCTAGTGGACATTATCCAATTGCCATGTTATGAAAAAGCCTAATCATCGGAATTTATAGAAATGCTGGATGTATGATAATTTTCTTTGTTTAATCGATTGCATCACTAGTGTTTATTAGAATTACTTATTCAATTAATTGATCTTGTTGGCATTATTATTTGGCTTAATTATGTCGAGGGTGTAATATAGGCACACCAGAAAGGTACGATGAAATCATGAATACCGTGAATGAAATGATGGCAGCGCAATGTGTTTATGTTAATTGAGACTAGGAACGGATGCATATTGTCAAATTTGGATTTCTGGGCTGCATTTAGAGATGTTGGATTGTGTTAACAAAATAAAAATCGAAAATAAGCTAATCTAATAATATTAATAGAAAATATATATAAGCTAAAAAAAAAATGCTAGTATCATACATATAATAAATATTAATAGGAAAAATATGCTAATATAATAAATATTAATAGGAAAAATATGCTAATATAATAAATATTAATAGGAAAAATATGCTAATATAATAAATATTAATAGGAAATAAAAAAAAATTAACAATACATATCTTCAAAGATATTTAAAAATATCTAAATTGATTATTTTATGTAATCATGTTCAACAGAATCAATAATTTAACTGCAGTGATAAGAATAGATAATGAATACTGGAATAATTACTGTAATTATTAAGATGGTAAAAAAAAAAAAATAGAAACTTTGATTGTTAAGTTATGGAGATTGGTGTTTTTAGACGCACGAAATTTTCTACAATTACCGTATTGTCGCGAAATATCAGGCCAAGGCATTATTTAGAAAATCATACCCCCTGAAACTAGTATACCGGCGCGTGCTCAAAATAACGCACCCCCTATATCTAGATGATCATCACAAAATTCCCACTAATTTTCAAATCAGCTGTAAATATATTGTTTCAAAATAACGCCCCGGCGCGTACTCTAAATAACGCGCTGTGGTGCGTTATTTCGCGAAAATACGGTATGAAATGAATTATATTTATCATTAGTCAAAAAAAAAATTTTAAATAATTTTTTAAAATTTCTTTTACATCTGTTTTCATAAATTCTGTGACACTTGAAAATTGTCAATAACGAGAAATAAATTTTTGATGTTGGCCGACGCTGATAATTTATTGAGTGACTCCTTCGCTCATTAATTCGTTATTATTCCTGTATTCACTAGGTAAATAATACCCAAATAATCCCAAAATTGAAGAACTTATGTGTAAGATAAATATTTTACTATTATTACTTTGCTATATTTATTTATGTTGAAATATGCATTTTAAATAACAGCTAAGTACCAGGTGTGAAATTATGAATCAAAACCTAGAAAGACGAGCATGTTCAGTATAAGCTTCGACTTAAAAATCTTTGCTGTATAGTTAGAAAATTTGGATAAATCAATAAGGATAGTGAAATACCTATCAAATGAGTGAATATAAATATAAAGAAACGCTTGAAATTTTAAACAAATCATTAGAAATTAGATGTTCGTGGAGAAATTTATTTTGATATGTATAATTATGAAGAAATGTTACGGCACTAACATATTTAAATTATTAGACATTAAAGCCGCCTCCCTCTAAATTTATAGAATGATCTAATTGGTTAAAACGATAATAATTCGAGCTTACCTTTTTTCATAGTTACTCTCATTTGCTGAAATTTAAAATTTAAAATGAGTTTTTACATAATTTAGTATAATGATCATTTCAAATAATCGAAAATAATTGATCCACTAGCAAATTACACAGAGGGAACTGTTTGAAAACAGGATTGAAATTAAAAATTATTACAAATCAGGGCCTGCAATTTGCGTGCATGAAAAATGAAGTAATTTGATGATTTCATTATAAATACAAATTTCTTTTAATCTAATAAATTTATTTTTTCTCTTGTAACTTAATTAAAGGCCATCTTTCGTCTTTTACTATTACAACACTATCTCTATGTCAAGTACGATCCCGCAGGTTGTCATGACATTTACTAAAATGGAAACTGTTCGGCTCTGGATAGCTACTCCGTTGAATCTTCTTTACCCTATAAATTAATAATGAATAAACTAAACCTTGTCGTCTGTCCTACACTTAATATTTAATATCAGTATATGACCGTTTAGGCCACGCAAAGTTAATTTTCGTTTTGCATAATATGGTGATCCAAATCCCAGTCGGCGGGTCGGTTTTTTTAAATTAATTAAGCTCAAAATTTAATTTTCGGTTTGCATAACTTCAATCAGAAAATTTTGGATAATTCCGGAAAATTAAGATCATCATCGGGTGACACCAGAGAAAAAAATTAAATGGCAAAAATGGAATAATTGGCACAATAGGATTTTTTTTAAAAAAAAATTTTTTTGAAAAAATTGGTCGATGGGTTATGCAAATCGAAAAATTATTTGCCAAAATTTAATTAATCATCAACAATATATGAACAAATTTTTTTTTATGTAAAAAATAAAATATAGTTCATACATCAAATTATATAAAAATTAATGTAAATATTAAGTTTATTTACGCGACATAACGATATTTAAAATAATAATACAAACTTTAATTTAATACAAGATAATACAAAGTCTATCTATAATTCCAAAGGATTAAATTTCTTAAGTTAGCACCGAACCAATCGACGAGAGTTTGGGTGTTTTATTTTTTTATAAGTAAAAACTAACTTTAACTTATAAAAGAAATAAAACAAATCCAAACTCTAAAAAGAGACGAGTTTTTGACCTAATAAAGTTTAGAATTTGTAAGTAATCGAAGAGACCCTTGGGTGTCTCACAAGACGCCTACAGTCAGCACTTGGTAGTGAGAGACTATGCCCTGAAAGCCATCCCAACAGATTATCCCAACAATATATCCCAACGGCTTTCAAACAGTCTCCCCCAGTCGAATCACGTGTATCCGCTGTGCTACTACCGCGTGGATCCAGGAACGCTTAGAGGCGGTGTGTTAATATATTAACGGGAGATCGTTACTTATCTTTTTATAATAGTATATTAGCGAGTATAAGAAATATGTTTTTAAATAAAAAAAAAAGAGTATAATTTAACGTAGAATAAAAAAATAGAGTAAATAAAAATGTAATAAAAAAATATATAAGCGAAAAATAGGCAATAAAGTAGAAGCTTATAAGTGAAAATGTAAAAATGTGCGAGTAAAAAGTGTAAGGAGTTGAGCGAGGCAAAAAGAGTTCCTTATATATATTTCTGGATTTTTTTTGACACGTCTATTGTTTTGATATAACACGTGATTTAACAAATTAGAAAAATTACGTAATTGTCATAGAATCAAAACACGCTAAGACCCTAGCGTCACCAACTTAAAAAATTTCGCTAAAAAATTTTCGCAATTCAATTAGGGTTATGGTTTGCTATTAAATTAGGTTAGAAAGAGCATTCTTAATGCAAATTTCGTAAGGAAATCTTTTTGTTAGTGCGCAGTAAACAGTTTCATAGGTATTATGAACGATTTTGGTTTGTTTTGATTTTTCGCGCTTCTTCGCGTTACACCTGATCTCGAAATCTGATTGGCTGGCGAAATAGTAGGGTGGTGATGCTAGGGTAGTTAACACACGCAAAAGTAGAAAAAAGCGAAGATATGCAAAAACCAATATTTAAATCGATCTTGTGCACTAGTTAAAAATGATGGGAATAAAATTTTACATATAATAAGCATCATTTTAATCCAATAGACTCTAACATTAAGGCTTTAACCCTAAATTTTTATCTCAGGCAATAGTTTATTTACGCGCAAACAAGTAAAATGACCAGTAGGAATGCACCAATTAGGTGATCTACATTAATCAAACCAACAAATACGCGAAATACAACAATAAGAATAGCTGCGTGACATGTGATGACGCGCAGGGCCAGCACGATCACGTGCGACATATGAAAAATAATTTTATATTAAGGCCGTTTGAAGTTAATTTTTGGTTAACATCACCCACCCAGCTGAAGTCTCCCACCTAGTGATGTGCCACGTACAGTACTATACGTACAGTACTGTACGTACTGTACGTACTGTACGCTAAAAATTTTGCCGATCATTTATTAAGAGGGGTCGATAGAAATATTTATGTGCCAATTGACCAATCAAATTCGTTAATTGATCAACACCCGAAGAAGCTTTCTTGTTAGATAAATTAAATTTGCACATATTGCATCTAAAGTAGCGATCTATCTAAAGTAGCTACTTTAGATATATAAAGTAGCGCCTTAATAAAATTAAGTAGATATTGTCACGGGGTAAACGTGACTTACCAAAAATCAGATGATCATTAATCCGTATACCACGCCACATTTCATAATTAACAATGCATAAATAACAACTATAATCGAATATGCATATCGGTAATCCGGCATATAATTAATCACATCATCATAAACCCCTTAATTATAGTGATTATACCGGGATTCTTCCATGATTAGGATCAGTGATCCTACCGTGATTCCCTTAATGACGAAAGATTGATTTATTCCTAAATCCCTTACCTTAGAATTAGTTGTATTTGATTCTTCAACGATGTACTATTTTAAATTATCCCAAACCCCATTAAATTCGTTAAGTTAGTAAACTCTATAAAAGCACTACGATTTCGCTGTTGTTAAATAACAATATCCTACGGGATTACAATATTTCTTCTATAAATTCCTTAATAAATCACCTTGGTAAATTCATTTGACTCAATAAATTATTACTAAATCACCAACGTCACGCCTCTGGCGAATGCCTTATCACCTTAAATCCGTATAATTTCATATTTAAATTAATAAACATACAATTCTCCCCGTAACAATATGTACATAGTATACTACTAATTTGCTATATTAAATATTTGCTTATTAAAATAGGTTTAAACATTACATTAATTATAATATAGACTAACATTAAAAAAATTAAAATATAGATACTAATTTAATTTTATTATATGATATTAATTTTTTATATAAGCACTATACGTACTGTACGCTAAAAAAATTTGGGTATTATTTTAATGATTACACATCACTAGCTGCATACTTTAAAATGATGCAGATCCGATCACTAGATCACGAGAATTTTGCCTATACGTACGAAGTCTTTTTCTTGGATAAATGCATTATATAATTTTTTATTTATTAATTTTTTTTTTTTTTTTGCTATTGAATCAAATTTATCTGACCTAATTAGCAACTCGACTAAAATCTCTGAACTAAATTTAACTTGAAATCAATTCGTTTATAATAGATTTACTACAGTTTGTTCATTTTATATGTTCGTTTCATTTGTCTCTCTTCTGGGAGTCCTGGAAAGTGATGTTAACCAGATAACTAACTTCGAACGACCTAAATATTTATCTATTAAAATAGAATTAAATATTATATTAATTGTAATATAGACTAATATTAAAAAATTTTTAGAATATAACCACTAGAGCAATTTTACTATATAAGTACTATACGTACTGTACGTACTGTACGCTAAAAAAATTTGGACATCATATAAATGGCACATCACTAGTGGTGATACTATCTATATTCACTGAGGAATATGTTGTGCGGCGATTATAATAGAGTGTGTTGACGTTCGTCGTGTAACCAGGAATTAAAAGATTCAAATACATGATGATCATTTACAAAGAGTCCATGTCTCAGGAGGTATTTCATTAAGATAAACTCATGCATACTTGAAATTTCTTCCATAATTTCGTTAAATCTTTCTATGTGTAATGATTATG
This sequence comes from Gigaspora rosea, assembly GCA_003550325.1. NCBI lineage: Eukaryota > Fungi > Glomeromycota > Glomeromycetes > Diversisporales > Gigasporaceae > Gigaspora > Gigaspora rosea. Next base: position 19,619 of record QKWP01001761.1, on the reverse strand, counting down.
CGCTGCGAAAAATTTGTCTACAAGCCTTTGTTCGAAATTTGTATTAACGTTTTTCTCAATATGTCATACGCAATGCGAATGAAAAATATTAGAAAGTTTCATTTTTATAGCTTCCGAAATATCCTAAAATAAACATTAGATTATTATATTATACAAAAATATGATGCAAGATTTAAGATAACGCAATTATGTCTTATCGCGATCGCTTATAATTACTGAATCATTTGAATTCATTATCGAAAAAGCAGTATACATGTTCTCACAAAACCACATCCAATTATCTGAATTTCAATAGAGCCAATAGAAATGTTATAGTAACAAGTTTTCCTTCACCTTTAATCGCATTTGCACAAATATAGACATCTCTATAGCTTAATTTTGAATGCCATGCATCAAGAGTACACGGCTCTACAATATTCAGCAGCCTTAATCCATGGTCGTAGACAAGGAATGCGCGGAAACCCAATTTTCGCATTGGTCTCAAATGAATCAACATTTCCTGGATTTGCTGTAAGTAGATGATAAGAATTGGTTTTATACATTGACAACTTTTGTATATTTCTTATATTTCTTCTCTTGCATTTTTTTTTATTAGAACCAGCCTTTTCCACGTTGTCGTATATGATGGTTCGGCCTCCACTTTATGAACGAACGTCACATGTTTAAGTGCGGTAATATCTTCAATTAATGGCGCAGAAAACTTTATGATCTGCGTGCTTTTAACTTCTCTGTAAATGTTGGCAATTTTGGCCATGTTGAATTAATTTCACTAACCGTCTTTACGCTTGTTAGCAGTTATGATAAGGCCATGAAAAGTTAATTTTTCGTTTTGCATAACCCGCCGACCCAATTTTTCCAAAAAAAAAAAGAAAAAAATNACCAATAATAAATTATTTGGCAGGCAAATAGTAATCGGATAAATTCTGTATTACAGTAATCATACTGTTACTTATCACTGCATTTTGGATTTAGGAATTTTAAATAAAAAAAAAATCAATTTTATAAATCAACGAAGTAATAGTTATTTATGAATATTTATAAGTATTAATATTATAATTAATAATTTTATAAAGATATATTTACGGGGCAGTAGTTTTCTTGGAAAATCAACACGCATCATTTATTTTTGAACTTATGCTTGTTGCTTCAGAATTTTTTCTTGATGAATTAGCTAAACACCTTGAAATTCAACTAATTAGAGAAAATGCTCATTGGCTCCGCTTACATTTTGCACGTAATTATCGAAGGTGTTTCCAAAATGAAAATCTTCAAGAATTACAAAACTGGAGCAATGATATTGTAGCAAAGTACCCAAATACGATTTTTGAGTCAGAAGATTTAATCTATCTTCCAGAAAATGCACTAATTTCACTTCTTAAGCGAGATGATTTACAAATGGATGAAGGGAAAATTTGGGATCACGTTATTATGTGGGGGATTGCTCAAAGTACAGATTTATCACCTGATCTTAAAGACTGGTCTCATGAGAATTTTCTTTCCTTGAGGACTATAGTAAAGAATTGTTTGCCACTTATCCGTTATTTTCAAATGTCAAGTGAAGATATTGTTGATAAAGTGAAACCTTATAAAAAAATTCTTGAAAAAAATCTTTGGGATGATATATTTCTGAGATTTATATCTCCAAATAGACAAATATCATCAATGGTTCTTCCTCCCCGTAAGATTTTAACACCAACATTACCGTCTAGAGTAAACGATTCTATTCCGATTGAACGTAATAGTAGTACTTCATATGTTGATAACAATCTAGATTTTAGCAAGTTAACGTTAATAGATCATCCCGATGTAAATGACAAACATATCACTCATGGCGGTAGTACTTCATAAATTAAATAGCAATTTAGTTTTTAACAAGTTCGTCTCCAACTTCCCATACTGAAGAGGAAAGTGATGTTGATAAGAATGATTCAAGCAATGAAATGACCATGCAATTTATAAATATGGGATTTCCAAAAGCGCAAGCAATTGATGCATTGGAACAAAATAATCATGATCCTTATAAAGCAATAACATATTTATTGGATTTGAATATCTAATTTGATATGACTTTGCAGAATCTTTAAATATAATTATTATTTAATTATTATATTATTTATCTTATAATTATAACATTATAAATAATAAGCATATGATAAAAAATATGATAAAATATTTTATTAAAACCATTAATTCACTATTAAATATATGATTATTATATGTATCGCTTCTAACTAAAAATTTGTTTATGAACAATATTTTCATTCTGCTAATAAAGATATTTTCTAAGTTTTATATATAATTTATCTATTTTTAATATTAATAATTACTTTAATTTAAAAATTTTATCTTTAATGTTAAATTATTACTTTTTAAAAATTTGTCATCTAGTAATAAGTTGACAATTAGATAGTTTAAAAGTAATTTAAGATAATAAAATGTCCTAAAAATATTATAATTCGCTTTTAATTATATTTTTATTATATAGTAATTATTTTATAAACATATTTTGCAAAATCTTAATATTCTGCAACGGAGTAGAGATTTTATTCTCATCCAAGTATAAATGACGATCCTATCGAACATAGTACGTCATACGCATATCGATTACAATCTAGGATTAAATAAATTAATAGATCTTTCATGTGTGAATGACGACTCTACTCCCTTTATTGAATTCTTCGAAAATATTTCAGCGGATCATGCAGCAGAAATTGCATAATGGGTTGATAACCATATACTATAAAGAAGAATCCATACAATTTAATCCAGATGGTTTTTCAGTAAAATCATTTCGGAATCTGTGACAAGCAAGCAAACAATATTGTAGTAATGAAGTTAAAAAGTGTTAATGAAAGTTTTGATGAGTATATTCCTATTCAATGGGATAAATAAATTAATGATTATGTGAGATGCAATAATAACTTTATTTTTTTTTAAACTAAAAAAAAATGTGGTACTATGCAAATCTCCGTCCTAAATCGTATAAAAAACCATCGCGTGCAATTTATTTAAGTCTTTTTTATGGCCCATGTTTTGGTGATATTTACATGAAGAGTAATTTCAAGGGGAAATTACAAATACAGGGGGGTGACAGTGCATTGTGGACACTTTTTAAAAATTTATACCAAGCTAAATAAATAAAATATCAAGCTAAAAATTATATAAAAAGTTTATTAAATCTAAGGCTTTTAAATAAAAAAAAAATTATAAAATTCTATGCAGTAGTTTTTAAAATAACTAAGGTAACATAAATTTGTGTAATGTTACACTGGTACGAAGCTAGTAATTTTAATATAACTTATATAATAAATAGAATTACTAAATATAGTAATATATAAACTTAATTTTTTTATTAAATAAATTAATTTTTTTTTAAATAATATTATTTAATATAACAAATTATATATTTTTTTAACATTTTTAAAATTTTTAAAAAATATTTATAAAATTATTATATATAGCAATAAAAATTATTACTTTTAGAAATTAATTAATTTAAATTAATATTTTAACTTTTACTTTAAAAAATCATAAAAAATTTAAAATTTTTTAAAAAATTATAAAAATTTCAAATTATATATAATTTGTTATATTAAATAACTTTATAAAATTAAAAATTCAGTTTATTTAATAAAAAATTAATTTTTACTATAAAAATATAATTTAATAATTTTTTTAATATTACTAGCTTCGTACTGGAGTAAAATTACACAATTTTGTATTATCTTAATTATTTTAAAACTACTGCATAGAATTTTAGAATTTTTTTTTTATTTAAAAGCCTTAGATTTAATAAACTTTTTATATAATTTTTAGCTTGATATTTTATTTATTTAGCTTGGTATAAATTTTTAAAAAGTGTCCACAATGCACTGTCACCCCCCTGTATTTGTAATTTCCCCTTGAAATTACTCTTCATGTAAATATCACCAAAACATGGGCCATAAAAAAGACTTAAATAAATTGCACGCGATGGTTTTTTATACGATTTAGGACGGAGATTTGCATAGTACCACATTTTTTTTTAGTTTAAAAAAAAATAAAGTTATTATTGCATCTCACATAATCATTAATTTATTTATCCCATTGAATAGGAATATACTCATCAAAACTTTCATTAACACTTTTTAACTTCATTACTACAATATTGTTTGCTTGCTTGTCACAGATTCCGAAATGATTTTACTGAAAAACCATCTGGATTAAATTGTATGGATTCTTCTTTATAGTATATGGTTATCAACCCATTATGCAATTTCTGCTGCATGATCCGCTGAAATATTTTCGAAGAATTCAATAAAGGGAGTAGAGTCGTCATTCACACATGAAAGATCTATTAATTTATTTAATCCTAGATTGTAATCGATATGCGTATGACGTACTATGTTCGATAGGATCGTCATTTATACTTGGATGAGAATAAAATCTCTACTCCGTTGCAGAATATTAAGATTTTGCAAAATATGTTTATAAAATAATTACTATATAATAAAAATATAATTAAAAGCGAATTATAATATTTTTAGGACATTTTATTATCTTAAATTACTTTTAAACTATCTAATTGTCAACTTATTACTAGATGACAAATTTTTAAAAAGTAATAATTTAACATTAAAGATAAAATTTTTAAATTAAAGTAATTATTAATATTAAAAATAGATAAATTATATATAAAACTTAGAAAATATCTTTATTAGCAGAATGAAAATATTGTTCATAAACAAATTTTTAGTTAGAAGCGATACATATAATAATCATATATTTAATAGTGAATTAATGGTTTTAATAAAATATTTTATCATATTTTTTATCATATGCTTATTATTTATAATGTTATAATTATAAGATAAATAATATAATAATTAAATAATAATTATATTTAAAGATTCTGCAAAGTCATATCAAATTAGATATTCAAATCCAATAAATATGTTATTGCTTTATAAGGATCATGATTATTTTGTTCCAATGCATCAATTGCTTGCGCTTTTGGAAATCCCATATTTATAAATTGCATGGTCATTTCATTGCTTGAATCATTCTTATCAACATCACTTTCCTCTTCAGTATGGGAAGTTGGAGACGAACTTGTTAAAAACTAAATTGCTATTTAATTTATGAAGTACTACCGCCATGAGTGATATGTTTGTCATTTACATCGGGATGATCTATTAACGTTAACTTGCTAAAATCTAGATTGTTATCAACATATGAAGTACTACTATTACGTTCAATCGGAATAGAATCGTTTACTCTAGACGGTAATGTTGGTGTTAAAATCTTACGGGGAGGAAGAACCATTGATGATATTTGTCTATTTGGAGATATAAATCTCAGAAATATATCATCCCAAAGATTTTTTTCAAGAATTTTTTTATAAGGTTTCACTTTATCAACAATATCTTCACTTGACATTTGAAAATAACGGATAAGTGGCAAACAATTCTTTACTATAGTCCTCAAGGAAAGAAAATTCTCATGAGACCAGTCTTTAAGATCAGGTGATAAATCTGTACTTTGAGCAATCCCCCACATAATAACGTGATCCCAAATTTTCCCTTCATCCATTTGTAAATCATCTCGCTTAAGAAGTGAAATTAGTGCATTTTCTGGAAGATAGATTAAATCTTCTGACTCAAAAATCGTATTTGGGTACTTTGCTACAATATCATTGCTCCAGTTTTGTAATTCTTGAAGATTTTCATTTTGGAAACACCTTCGATAATTACGTGCAAAATGTAAGCGGAGCCAATGAGCATTTTCTCTAATTAGTTGAATTTCAAGGTGTTTAGCTAATTCATCAAGAAAAAATTCTGAAGCAACAAGCATAAGTTCAAAAATAAATGATGCGTGTTGATTTTCCAAGAAAACTACTGCCCCGTAAATATATCTTTATAAAATTATTAATTATAATATTAATACTTATAAATATTCATAAATAACTATTACTTCGTTGATTTATAAAATTGATTTTTTTTTTATTTAAAATTCCTAAATCCAAAATGCAGTGATAAGTAACAGTATGATTACTGTAATACAGAATTTATCCGATTACTATTTGCCTGCCAAATAATTTATTATTGGTGAAAATGATAATTAAAAAGTACTTTAATTATCATCTCTGGCGGATAATAATTTTATTTTGCAGACAAATCATAATAAGTTGCCGGATAAGAACTTTCATCCATAATGCAAAAATTTAGGTATTTAAATAAAAGCTTAAATTTATTAATCCATCAAAATAAATAACTTACTTAATAATTATCTCGAATTGTTGAATAGAAACATTTTTTAAATTAATCGTTTTAATATTATTTTCATCTTTGCTAATTCTTCCTAATTCATTACGAAAATACAAAGATCTATTTCTTAGAATATTTGAATGCGCTTGGAATACCTTAGTATCTGGTGATTTTCCAACATTAATGATTACATTAAAATCTTCTTTGTCATTAAGAAGTTCAAGACAATAATTTGAAAGTTTTTCGAATGAAGCAACAGCCTCCTCATTTTTTCGTTGTTTCATTTGAGTTGTGTTCAATTCTTGTTTGTAATTTTCAATCATATTATTTAAACGAGCAATTTCATCTTTTGCTTCAAGCAAATGTCGTCGTAATTTTGCAGGATCATCATCATCATCATCTCTTAAAGGTTCGGGAGACGCTAATGTAGGCAATAAATTATTTGCAACTGGTGGTAAATACACACATTGAATCTTTTTTTCTTTGATCAAATCTTCTGATGTTATGGCCCACTAAGTCAAATGATTACGAATAAAAAAAAAACAAGTATTATTAGTAAACCGATATTTTCATATACAAGAATTTAAATACTAATAATAATTATGATTTTTACCAATTCCTGTAAAGACAGTGTTTTATGTTCAGGTGTAATTCCTATACTTTGAATCTTAAACTTATCTTTACATTTGAAATCTAAGGATGGGTCTTCTTTCATAGGACAAAGAATAACTATTTTTTAATCAATGCCGTTAGTGCAATTCAAGCGTTTCACATCTCTATTAAAAAAAAAAAAAAGACTAAAAAAAGCCTAAACATATCAATGTGAATTATTTATACATTGAATCTCAACTTTCTGATTTGGCTCAATTCGACCCATGTTTGGCCTCACAGCGTATTGCTTAGGGGCTGTAGTTTTGATTCTGAATGAAACTGGCTCATGGTTCGGATTATGTATAATAAGAATTTCTTTAACAGGTTGTGTAAAAGGACCTATAATTAAGACAAAAATTTCGAAATTATTACAAATCATGCATACGGTATATTCGTGATAATTATTCATTCAAATCTTTAGAGATTTACAAACATTTGAATTTGTACAAAGGGTGCGACATTCAAACCAATTTAAAGCTCATTAGACTATAAAGCAAGTACTTACGATGAAAACTAAGCTGGGATTGTGATAAAATTTCAATTGACATTTTTTTATTTTATTTATTTTTTTTTTTTCTAGTGCGTTTTTGCAGCAAAAATCTTTTTTAGTTTAAGCGAATCGACAGGTTTTGTAAGATGAAGAATTATCACTTAATCTGTAGATCTGTTATTTGGGATGTCGCTCAGCTATTTCCCGACAGAACACTTAGCCGACATCACATAAGGCTAGGGTTGCTACACATTATAGCAGTTCGTCATCCTGTGTGATGTCAGATAAGTGGCCTATCGGGAAATAACTTTCGGAGAATCGTACCGCAACCGTCATTTGTACTGTCGCACGACATTGCCCAAACCTTATATTCGTGGCCAAAAATCGTTATTTATATCATCACTCATGTTCTGCGCAAGTCACGGGCATACAATTGAACAAATTTTTGTTTACATATCGTACGTACGTACGTAAGTACATATGCACATTTCAAATTTAACATGTTGATATGCTAAAACGGCAATCATTGATGCTTCTAAACTCCCGAACTCACTTTTTATTAACTTGTCTGCCTCTTTTTTGCCCTATTGGCTTTATTTTCTTGTTCTGTTTATTTAACACTTTAACATTTTATGCATTTACTTGTACTTTTTCTTTTTTCGGGGGCGTCTAAAGCGGAGCAGGTTCTTATAATAAATATTTTAATCGAACTAACTTTAAGGTTGGTTATTTTAGATTAAGGATATGTAGATTTTAGTAGTAATCTAGAAGCAAAATTGAACCCACCAACACCAAGGTAGGTTTAGACTGCCTGCCGTTTTTTGTATTTTTCAGGTTTTTCGCTTTTCTTAGATCATCAAAAATCTAGAATTTGATTGGCCGGATGTCATGTGTTTCTTCTCTGTCCCTTTTTCGGAGTTTATATGTAATTTCTTGCGTAACATTAAAAGAGTATACTTGGCAAATGTTTTGACGATCTTTGGCAGGGATTTACTTATTTGTGCCGGTAATACAACCCAAAAAAGGAAATCTAATTTTGTAAATAAACAAAGTGTCAATGTTAGGGTTAGGAAGTTATCTTTAGGAGGTATAGCCACATGTAGTTGCCCATTATATGTAAAATTTCGTCCCCGACATTTTTAATTAGTGCACAAAGGTCGGTTTAAACGCTAGTTTTGGTGTATTTTCGCTTTTTCTTCTTCTGCACGTGTTCGGAATTCAGAACTCACTGATTGGTAGTTGCCTTTTTAGGAGTTTGTATTACCGGTACAAATAAGTAACGAGTGATACAAACCAAAAGAGGAAATTCAACAAAAAAATAAAGCTCCCGTAAAATTAAAATTATAGGGTTAGGGAGTTAGGGTTAGGCTTTAGAAATAAATACTTAAATTAGTTTCTATATGTAAAATTTCATTCCCGTATTTTCAATTAGTGACCCAAGTCAGGCTTAAACACTCGTTTTCTTGTATTTTTTCTTTTTTCGGTTTTCGGTTTTGTTTTTCTTCGCTTGCTCACGTGTCGTGCTGATCCGGGACATTTACGTTCTCCGATTATTAATTTCCCTTTTTGGATTTGTATCACTCGCACAAATAAGTTCACGTCCTCATCCCATAGTGTTTGCTACAAATAATATAAGTTATGTAATACTCCGGTAGTATCTCCTTTGATACATAAATTCATTCCCGGTAATCATTAGAAATTGATCAGTTAATGCATTTACTTTAATTAATTGTAGCATATGATGATGAAAAGTTATACATATACACTTTTGGATTTAAATAAGTCATTAGAAATTGTGCCGGATAATGCATTTGCTTTGAGTAATCGCGGAGAAGTTTATCGATTAATGAGCGAATATGAAAATGCGCTTATAGATTTCGATAAATCGTTAAATATTGAACCAAATAATGTATTGGCGTTAAGTGGCCGTGGGGAAATTTATCGAAAATTAAATAGAAATAAAGATGCGCTTTTAGATTTCAATAAATTATTAAAAATTAATCCAGAAGATATATTTGCATTAAATAATCGCGGAGAAATTTATCATATAATGAACAAATATGAAGAAGCGCTTTCGGATTTTAATTTATCATTAGAAATTGAATCAAACAATGTAGTAGCATTAAATAATCGTGGAACAATTTATTGTAAAATGGACAGACATGAAGAAGCACTTTCAGATTTTGATTTATCCTTAGAAATTGAAGCGAACAATGCATTTGCATTAAGTAATCGTGGAGCAATTTATTTTACAATGGGCAGATATGAAGAAGCACTTTCAGATTTTAATTTATCCTTAAAAATTGAACCGAACAATGTCCTTGCATTAAGTAATCGTGGAGCAATTTACAGAATAAATTTTACAAACAGACATAAAGAGGCTCTTTCAGATCTAAACAGATCATTAGAAATCGAACCAAATAATGTATTTGCATTAAATAATCGTGGTGCGACTTACCTAGCAATGAAAAGATATGATGATGCACTCTTAGACTTCGATCTATCATTAAATATTGAACCGAATAATGCTTTTGCTTTAGGTAGTCGTGGAGAACTTTATCGAATTATGAAAAGATATGAAGAAGCACTTTTAGACTTAAACAATTCATTGAAATTAGATCTATATAATGCATTTGCATTATGTAATCGTGGGGCAACTTATATATTAATGTATAAATATGAACTTGCGCTTTTAGATTTAAACACATCATTGAAAATTAAACCACATTATACATTTGCATTAAGTAATCGTGGGATTGCTTATCGAATGTTAAACAAGTATGAGGAGGCACTAGCAGACTTAAATAAAGCACTAAGAATTAACACAAATGACACATTTGCTCTAAAGAATCGTGGTGCAGCTTATTGCATGTTAAATAAATATCAACAATCTCTCTTTGATTTGGACAAATCACTAAAAATTGAACCAAATGATGCATTTGCGTTAAGTTATCGTGGGACTACTTATCGCTTGATGAAATCATACGATAAGGCACTTTTAGATATAAATAAATCATTAAAAATTGATCCAGATAATGTATTTGCAGTATGTAATCGTGGAGTTATCTATAGAATTATGAACAAACATGAAGATGCGCTTTCTGATTTAAATAAATGGTTGAGAATAAATTCACATAGAGTTAAATGCCAATTTAGTGATGCACATTCAGATTTAAATAAATTAGTAGAAATTGAACAGAACAATATATTCGCTTTAAGCAGTCGTGGAGCAACTTATTTTATATTAAATAAATATCAACTCTCTCTCTTGGACTTGAACAAATCACTAGAAATTGAACCAAATAATGCACTTGCATTAAGTTATCGTGGAGCTACTTATTACAAGTTAAACAAGTATCAACAATCTCTATCAGATTTGAACAGGTCACTAGAAATTGAAGCTGATAACGCGTTTGCGTTAAGTTATCGTGGAGCCGCTTATTACATGTTAAAAAAATATCAACACTCTCTTTTAGATTTGAACAAGTCCCTAGAAATTGAACAAGATGACGCATTTGCATTAAGCTATCGAGGGGCGACTTATTATGCGTTAAACAAATATCAACAATCTTTTTCAGATTTGAATAAATCACTAGAAATTGAACAAAATGATGCATTTGCATTAAAATATCGTGGAGCAAATTATTACGTGTTAAAGAAATATCAAAAATCTCTCTTAGACTTGAAGAAATCATTAGAAATTGAACCAAATGATGCATTTGCGTTAAGTTATCGCGGAGCAACTTATTACATGTTAAATAATTATCAACAATCTCTCTTAAACTTGAACAAGTCACTAGAAATTGAACCAAATGATGCATTCGCATTAAGTTATCGTGGAGCTACTTATCGCATAATGGAAATGTATGAAAAGGCTCTTTTAGACTTAAACAAGTCATTAGAAATTGTTCCAGATGATGCATTTGCACTATGTAATCGTGGAACCATTTATAGAATTTTTAACCAAAATGAAGAAGCGCTTTTTGATTTAAATAAATCGCTGAAAATTAATTCTCATAATGTGTTGGCATTGAGTAATCGTGGTGCAATTTATATAGCTGAAAGCAAATTTGAAGATGCACTTTCAGATTTGGACAAGTCATTAGAAATTGAAAAAAATGATATATTTGCGTTAAATTATCGTGGAGCTACTTATTACATGTTAAACAAATATCAACAATCTCTTTTAGATTTCGTAAATCACTAGAAATTGAACCAAATGATGCATTTGCGTTAAGTTATCGCGGAGTAACTAATTATATGTTAAATAAATATCAACAATCTCTCTTTGATTTGAACAAATTGCTAGAAATTGAACCAAATGATGCATTCGCTTTAAGTTATCGTGGAGCTATTTATCGCATAATGAAAATATATGAAAAGGCTCTTTTAGATATAAATAAATCATTAGAAACTGAACCAGATAATGCATTTGCATTATGTAATCGTGGAGCCATTTATAGAATTTTGAACCAACATGAAGAAGCGCTTTCAGATTTAAATAAATCACTGAAAATTAACCCACGTAATGCATTTGCATTGAGTAATCGTGGAGCAATTTACAAAGTTAAAAGAAAACTTGAAGATGCACTCTCAGACTTAAATAAATCATTAAATATTGAACCAAACGATGCATTTGCATTAAGTTATCGTGGAGCTACTCATTACATGTTAAAAAAATATCAACGCTCTCTTTTAGATTTGAACAAGTCCTTAGAAATTGAACAAAATGATGTATTTGCATTAAGATATCGTGGAGCAAGTTATTTCGTGTTAAATAAATGTCAACAATCTCTCTTAGACTTGAATAAGCTGCTAGAAATTGAACCAAATGATGCATTCGCGTTAAGTTATCGCGGAGCTATTTACCGCATAATGGAAACGTATGAAAAGGGACTTTTAGATATTAATAAATCATTAGAAATTGAACCAGATAATGTGTTTGCTTTAAGTAATCGTGGAGCCATTTATAGGATTATGAACCAACATGAAGAAGCGCTTTCTGATTTAAATAAATCATTGGAAATTAACCCACGTAATATTTTTGCATTAAGTAATCGTGGTGCAATTTACAGAGTTAAAAGTCAATTTGAAGATGCTCTTTCAGATTTTAATAAATCATTAGAAATCGAACAAAACGATGCATTTGCATTAGGTAATCGTGGTGCAACTTATTGTATAATGAATAAATACGAAGAGGCACTTACAGATTTAGATAAATCATTGAAAATTGATCCTAATAATGTGTTTGCATTAATAAATCGTGGAGTAACTTATCAAATGATACACAGGTATAAAGATGCGCTTACGGATTTAAATAGGTTAATAGAACTTAAACCAAATAATGCATTTGCATTAAGTAAACGTGGAGAAATTTACAGATTATTGAACAAGTATGAAGATGCACTCACAGATTTAAACGAATCATTAAAAATTGAACAGAATTGTGCATCTGCATTAAGTAATCGTGGTGCAACTTATAGAATGATGAACAGATACAAAGAATCATTAGCGGATTTAAATAAATCAATAGAAATTGAACCAAAAAATGTATTTGCATTAAGTAATCGCGGAATAACTTGTCGTATGGTGAATGATTATTTTCAATCAATTTCAGATTTTAACGAAGTATTAGAAATTGAACCCAACAATATATTCGTATTAAATCAAAGAATACTATCTTATTATATGCTCGACGTATACAGTGAAGCTTACAGTGAAGCGTTTTCCGATTTAAACAGATTATTGGACATTAAACATAACAGTTCAATCACATTAAGTTATCGTGGTGAGTGATAAGTAGATAAAATAAATATTTTAAGAATAATTCGTTACTAAATGCTATTCAAAGAATAAAATATAGGGTGGGGCATAAACAAATTTAGCTATGCCCAATATGGGCATAAAACAGAGTTTGAGGCATGCCTAGGTATGCCCATGTAGAGATTAAGCCCGGATAAGGCTTACCCGGGTAACCCGCATAAGCATTCCTTAACCGGGTTATGGTTATGCTACCCGGGTAACCCGAATAGAAAATAAATATACATCACATGAGAATAATGAAGCAATATTATTGGACGAATTTCCTAATATACCGCTAATATTGCTTAGCCATATTAATTTCTGTCAAAATCATATTTGGCAATGATAATGCTACGAATTAAAATATTTGACTAATTTAGACAGGTCTTAGATCTTTATTTTAGATTATGCATTGAAATGTAAATAT